>MJVA01000117.1:3919-16420 GCA_001939245.1 Talaromyces wortmannii
TAATATAAAATATATTTTATTACTCTTTAGAGCTTTTTATAAATATTTTAATATTCTAGTATAGTATTCTATAAGATTTATATTTTAGATATCTTTAGATAGTTTAAATTTATTTTATTTTTTATCTTACTTATATTATATATATAGTCTTTAAATTTTTAATAAAAAGTCTTTTTACTTTTACTTTTTTTAATTTACTAATATAATTTTAAAATAGTTTACTCTTTAGCTTTTTTTTTTAAATAGATATTTAAAGCTTTAGTTTAATTAATTATATCTTTTAATTTCTAAATAGTTTTTTTATTTAGTTATTTTTTTTACTAAATTAAATACTTTATTTTTTTATTTTATTTTTAATTCTAAACTATTTTCTATATAGTATACTTAGATTTATTATTTACTAGTACTAGTCCTAGAGATATATAATTTTTAGTATTAGTATAATATAGTTTTAGTAAAAAAATATAGAAAATTAAATAGATCTTTTTATATCTTAAAATAAGATTTAGTTTATAAATATTTATTCTTTATATATCTAATATTTAAAAAAGATCTAAATATTTATTAGCTAGTTTTTTATTATATTAGAGTAAGACTATATTCTTTATTTAAAGTATAATTTATTTTTTAATTTTAAATTCCTAATAGATTCTTTTTTAGTTATAGTACTTCACTTAAACTTTTTTAGCTTATTTTAAGTATTTCTAAATATTCTTTTACTTAATATAGAGTTTTTTTATCTAATTTATAGTCTATAGTTCCTTATTTTTTAGATTTAATAATATATTTTAGGATATATCTATTCTTAGATCTTCTTAGAACTCTATTGTAAGGTTGTTTGTCTGGATAGACTGTATAGTGGTTATGGGATCCTACTCGGAACCGACTAGGAGGCTACTCGCTACCGAGGCAATATAAACATGTGTGGATGGAAAAAAATAGATTATAAGATTTCAAGAATAATCTATTTAAGGCTTTCTAATCTATAGAGGAAGGCCTCAAGCTTATAAATATAATCTAAGAAGCATTTTTACTTCTTAATTAGATTATATAATATGAGTATATAGAATAAATCTTTTAATTATAATATATTACAATTAAGGTTATTTTTAAAATCTAAGGATCTACAGAATCCTTAGCTAATTAAAATAGACTAGTATATAGGGCCTTATATTCTATCTCTTCTAGAAGGCTTTAGCTTCAATACTTAAAAATTAAATATAAGAATTACTTCAAAAGTTCCTAGAAAGATTGTTATAGCAGCTAGTTAATAAAAATAAATAGCGTTATAATTCTTAAATACGAAAGATAGTTTAATATTATAAAAAATAGGGCTTCTATATATATTATATATAACAAACACTAAAAATAAATATAGAACTTTTCCTTTTCTAGGTATTATAGTATTCTAATAAATAACTTATCTCAATTCTTTTAATTTATAGATAGTTTATAAAAGATTTTAAATATTAAGCTAATTAGTTAATATATAGTTTACTTAGAACTCAATTTTTTACTTATTTTAATCTCTCTACTCTAGCTATAATAGCCCCTTATATTCTTAATTCCGTTCGTTAATCCATCTATCTTGTAATTTGACCTTAGTTTAACTTAGATATAGAAGACCCCAACTTATTATAAAGCTACTAGCTTTACTTATTATAGCCACAACCATATCTAGCGTCCTCTTATAGTAAGATTCCTTATTAGAGTCAAGTTAATTCCTATAGGGTCAAGATCTTTATAGTTAACTTTAAATCTTAATATATCTTTATCTCTAAATCGGTTAACTTTTTAACTAATAATTTTAATATAGAGTGATCTTTTTAAATAATTAATTAGATTATCTAACCTCTTTATTAATTCTACCTTACCTGCCTTTAGATAGATTATTAATATAATTCTTTAAAAAATAAATAATTTATTACTAGTTCTTAACTAGATTTATAAACTAAGTCTTCTATCTCTTTTTTTAGTAGACTCTAACTCAGAGTCTAGTTAAAGTCAGATCACTAAATAAATATATAGAAAAAAACTAAGTTAAATTCTAGTAATATTTTTAAAACAGATCCTACTACAGATAAGCTTATAATAAAAAATATTATTAAGACTCCTTATTATACACAGACTAACAATTTAACATTTATACTAATAGTCCCAGCGCTAGATCTTCTAATAGCTAATCAATTTTAGTCTAGCCAAACACTAAATTTTTTAAAATTTTATAATTCTAAAACCAAAGCCTTTTTATATACATTCAGCACTCGTAGTCTATTACCACTAAATAGTTAAAACTTATATAGACTAGTAAACATTTTAAATAGTTTTTTTAGTACTATCTCTATAATAGATAGACACTTAGTACTATAGTAGAAAAATCTATATTTATATTATATAAAAATACTTAACACATACTAAGCATTTTATATATAATCTCTACTCAGTTAGAAGTATCGTTACTATTTTACTTTAAATATAAAATACGATTCTATACTAGAAAAATAACTTATCTTATTCTAGATTATATAGTAAATCTTTTAAATATATAATATTACTACTAATAGCTATTAAGCCTACCATGACTAGATTAAAGTAATTAAAGGTAATATCTAAAAAAATCCCTCTCTATCGCCTTTTTAGTTATAAACTTAACTAGCCAGTACACCTATAACTAACTAAATAGTAGCAATAAAGACCTATTTTAACTAAATAAAAAGCACTATAGCGTAGATTCTTTAAGCTATAAATAGTATTATAAATTACTATTTCTTTTTTAATATTTTAATATATATATTAAGATTTTAAATAGCAAGCCTATTTAGACATTACGCTAATTACTTTCTTAATCCTCTAAGATACATATTCTTATAGCGATATTATTTAGTCTCTTAGCTAATAAAATTAATTTTTAAAATAGTTAATTAATTAGATCTTTTTTCCTTTTATTAATAAATAATAAGTAATAAATAATAAAAATTTTTTTTTTATATAAAATATCTCTTTTAAATCCTTATTAAACCTTAAATCTAGTAAGAAAATAAAAAGAGTAATTTAACTATCTCTTAAATCTTTAATAGAAATTATATAGCTTACTTCTTTTAGTTATTTTAAAATAGCTGGAATAGAAAGATTTAGTTTTATATAGATAGATAGATATCGACTCAACTCTAAATCAGAGTCAACTAAGAACTATAATTCTATAGAAAGATTAAAAAATCTAAAATTAAAAAAAATCCTTCTTATTTCTTATAGAATATAAACTCTTATATTCTTCTAAAAGTTTTTTCGCATTATCGAGATTCTTTTTATCTAACTATAAGTTCTTATAGAATAAATATCTAAGTTATTTAACTAAATACTATTTCCGCTAATAATATATATAGTGATTAATAATAGCTTTAATTTCTTATTCTTTATAGTTATTAACTATAATTACTTATAGTTCTTGCGTAATTTCCCTACTTTTTTATTTGTAATAGGGTTTTAGTAAAAACATATAAAATACAGAGTAAATCTAATACTAACTACTTAATAGTCTAAGTTAGTAAGTTTACTAATCTATTTTATTAATAACTTCAAAGCTTTCTTTAAATAAAAAGTCTATCTTTTTATTTAAATAAAAAAATTTAAAATTTTTTATAAATAGCATTACTTTATCCTTTATTAAATATTCTTAAGATTAATACTTTTAATTATAATAAGTAGCTTATATCGTAGTAGTCTATTTAAAATAGAATTTAATTATTTCCTTAATTTCTTTAATTTTCTCTATACGTTCTTAGACATTCTATATAGAAGAAAGCCTAATAAGCTCGTCAAAAGACGCCTTTAGGTCAAAGCTAACTAGGCTCTAAAGCGACAACATCTTTATACTTATATATTTAGAGTTATTATATACAAACTAAACCACTAATAAATATTCTAACTAATTATCTTATCACTAATTTATATAATAATAAAGATAATACTCTAAAACCTAGTTCAATTATTTAGTCTAATTATTAGTTTATAGATAGAAAACAGTACTAAGTTAATATTTAATTCTAAATTAATATATTAGTTTAGATCAGAACCTATTTATAAAAAGCAATTCTCTATTAAAAACAATACTATCTAGGTATCTATAAATATTAAAAACTTTCTTAATTACTATATTTATAAGTTCTTTAGTATTAATACTTTTCTAATATAGGATAAAGATACTTAGCTTAATAAATTAATCTATAATAACTAATATAGTATTATAGATTGTTCTTTAAAGTATATTTAGAGATAGATTAATAATAAAATCCATAGATAAATTCTTACTCAGTCTTAATAGGACTAACAGAGACTATAATTAATTATAAAATTAATATTTTTATATTTTTATAAGCTAGTATATCTTATAAATATAAATATACTTATTAATATTCTAATCTATCTTAGACTAATAATACTTTTATTTTAATAGATTAGAAATCTTTATAATACTAAAATAATCTATATATAGATAGTTATAATACAATTTTATAAGAATATTCTATAAAGCTATATCTACTAATATATATATCCTCTCTTGGTAATATAGAATGTTATTTTTAATAGTCTATATTGCTTCTAAGTTAACTCTAAATTGATTCTTTAGTGAGTTCGATATATTAAATTTAAAAATCTTAGCTATTTTAACTATCTTCTACTATATAAAGATATCTCTTTACTATAGCTTCTATATTAGATCTATCATTACTAATATTAAAGAGCTAAATATATCCTTAACTTGCACTACTTTAAGTATAAGACTTCTCTAATAATAGATTATATAATCCTTACTATCTTATTTAAGATCTATATAAAATCTATCTATATTTACTTTAGTCTTAAGACTATCTTTTAGAGATATTAAACTTATTAATTATATATTAGACTTTAAAGTATTAAGCTTTAGTTTTTATTACAAAATTAAAAGTAAGCTAATATCTTTTTCTCTTTTACTATCTTTAAAAAAATCCAATCGCTAAAATAAAATATTTAAAGGATTTCTTACCCTAGGCTTATATTTAATTTTAAAATTATAAGCCGCTAAAAACTAGATCTATCTAGTCTACTTTATACTTAATTTCTTTATAGAGAAAAAGTATATTAAATTCTAATAATCTATTTATATATAGATTATATACTTATTACTTTTAAGATAGTAATACTATTTCTAGAAAATATAAACTATTATATCTAATTCTTAGTTATATATAAGCTAGTACTGCTTTTAATTATTATATTTTTAATTTAAGAAAGTAATAAGATACCAATATAGTTGATTCCTAGTTAAAGCTAACTTAGAATTAAATTATAAAAGTATAGCATCTCTATTAATTTTTAAAATATTTATTATAATCTTTATTCTTTTATCTAGATTAAAGTGTTATATAACTAAAAGATTTATAAAGACTTTATAAAGCTTATTAAATACCGTTTTTATCTCTAAAAATAGTTTAAATCTATAGGCCTTTATTCTAGGATCACTTTTTATTATATCTAATAGCAGAGCTGTTAAAGTAAAAAAGTTTCTTATAAATTTTCTAAAAAATCTAGTAAAGCTTAAAAAAACCTATATATTTTATATAGACTTAGATTTAGACTAATTAAAAATAACCTTAGTATATTCAGTATCTATTAAAGTCTTATACTTATCTATAATATAATCTAAGAATTTAACCCTCTATTAATAAAAACTACACTTTAAAACCTTTATAAATAACTAATAATCCTTTAGTCTCTATAAGACTTATTTAACATATTCTTTATATTCTTTAAGAGATTTAGAGAAGATTAATATATTATTAAGATATATAATCATAAAATTATCAATTAAATCTTTCAAAGCGTTATAAATATAAAATTAGAAAATAGTAGAGGTATTAGTTAATCTAAATAGTATAACTAAATATTTAAAATATCTATATTAGGTTTAAAAAATAGTTTTTTATTTATCTTTATACTTAATCCTTATTCTGTAATATGTATTATAGAGATCAATCTTTATATAAAGTCTAGATCTAACTAATCAGTCTAATATTTCGTTAATTCTTAATAGTGGGTAATAGTTTTTAATTATTATCTTATTAAAACTATAATAATCTATATAAATATATAGTGATTTGTCTGCTTTTTTAATAAATAAGATTAGTATACCTACTAGGCTTATTAATTCTTAAATCTATCTTTTTTGCTGCATTTTTTTAAGATAGGTGCGCAGATATTCTAATTCTTTAATAGAGTAAGGATATAAAAGCTTATAAGATGGTCCTTTTAAATCTAGTTTTAAATCTATCTAATAGTTAACGTCTTTAAATAGTAAGATAGCTACTTTTTCTTTTAAAAACACTTCTATATTGTCTTTATATATCTATAGAAGTACTTCTTCTTCTAGTTTTAATAATTTTATTATTAAAAGAAAAGAAATTATTATTTTTATTAAAATATTAAAGCGCTTTGATTTTTCTATTTTAATTTAGATAATTAATTCTTTATTTCTTTTAAATTACTATTTTTACTTATATTAGATTAGAATTATAAAGTTTTTGTTCTAAAGCCATCTTTTTTCTAAAATAATATCGAATCTAGTTATATCAATAATATAGAACTTTAGAGAATAGCTCTTCTACTATCTTTTAGTATTAATAAGTGTAGTATTTAGATTAAGAATATTAAAGTAGATTATAGTTTATCTATCTATAAATTTAACTAATCTTTTAAGGTTCTAAGTTGGCTTTTAGCTAACTTTAAATAGAAATTTTAAAAAAATAAAATTTTTATCTATTTCTATATTAAGTATAATAACTATCTTTAATATTGTTTATAGAAGTATTACTTTAATCTAAATTAGTATAGTAAAGTTCTTCTTATCTACTTTATTTTTTAAACTAGCTATTATTAGCTACTATTACTATACTAGTCTTTTTTTAGAATATTTTTTAATCTCTTTTTTCTTTTTAAGCTATACTACATTTAATTTAGATAAAATTAGTTTATTTTTTACTATATAGATAGATCTGTAACTAAAAGTAAAATGTTTCTTTTTATTATAATAAAAATAGATAATTTTAGATTTATTCTAATCTTTAAAGAATATTTTAGATTTTTTATTAAAATTTTTTAGATTATCTAAGTTAGATCCTTAAATTTGCTTCTAACTTAGCTTTAAGTTGAAGCTAGATTAACTCTATTTTCTAGAAAAGTTCTTAGAATAATTTTTAGAATTATTATTATTTCTAGTTCTTTTTTTAAGTAGCTATTTATACTTTTTAATTTAGAATAAATACTAAGCTATAGTTACTAAATTAATAATTTTAAAAGGTAATACCTCTATTTTAATAATATCTAAATAGATTTTAAAGAGCAGCTTAGCTAGATAAATTTAATATTTAAAAATATCTTTTTCTAATAGCCTAATACTTTCTTCTTTTACTTTCTTATATATAATAGAATATTAGAAATAGAATAATTCTAGATCTTAGTTATTAGACTACTTTAGATTTATAAAAGTAATAGTACTATTAATCTTTTAAATTTAAAGTAATTCAATTTAATCCTTAAACTAGATTTAAAAATTATTAAAAGTAAATATTTTTAAATTAATAAAATTTTTCTTTTTTTACTATTAAATATAATAATCTCTATTAAGCTAGATAGCTATAAAACATATCTTACTAGCTTCGTTAGAATAGAACTATAAATAACTAGTAATATTATTTTCTATATTCTTAATCTATTCTTTAAACTCTTTAATAGATTTAAAAGTAAACTGTTTAGAATCTAAAACTTTAATATTATAGATTTCTAAGAATAATCTATCTTTTCTTCTAGTATTTTTAATATTTTAAAAAAAAAATTAAAGTATCTCTATAGTTATAATAACTAGTGAAACCATTTCTTATAGAATCTCTCTATAAACCGTTCTCTAGGTTTTCTAAGTACTAAGATTGTTTATAGAGTTATTTGCTAATCTAAAGATAACTTTAAAATTGTTATCTTCGATTTTAAGAACTAATCTTGGGTCTGGGTCTAAAACTATTACAGGCTTATCGTCAGTTAATAAGATTCTTGCTTATATAGTAATTATTTTATTCAATTCACTTTAGATTTTTTTAGAAGCGAATTATAATTATAAAGTTATTTATCTAGATAGATTATATAGTGGTTATAGGATCTTACTTAGAATTAACTAAAAGACTACTCACTACCGAGACAATATAAATATATATAAATAGAAAAAAATAGGTTATAAGATTTTAAGAATAATCCGCTTAAGGCTTTCTAATCTATAAAGAAAGGCCTTAAGCTTATAAGTGTAATCTAAGAAGCATTCTTACTTCTTAATTAGGTTGTATAATACAAGTATGCGGGATAAACCTCTCAATTATGACATATCACAATTGAGGTTATTCCCGAGACCTGAGGATCTGCAGGATCCTTGGCCAATTGGAACAGACTAGTATGCAGGGCCTCACATCTATAAAGATTTCTATTAGAGATTACTCTATAATACTATACTGACTATTATTATATATATTCTATATTAATAGAATTCATTATGGCTAGTCTATCTATTTATAATTTATATAGTATTAGAGAAAGTACTTTATAAACTAATTTTAGTATTTAGTCTATCTATTTATTTATAAATAGATTATTATTAATAATTAACACTATATTTCTAGATAGTAATATATAGTCTACTAAAATTTACTAGTAAATAGCTTATTCTAATCTAAAATAATATATTATAAAAATATAATTTATTATACTAGATTTTTAATAAGTAGCTTTGCTAGCTCTTTAACTAATAATATTTTTTATATTAGTAGATAGATAGTATACTTTAAAAATAGATTAATAATAATTAATATAATATTAACTATTGCTCTTTACTATTCTATAGATAGTAATCTTATTATAAAATCTATAATTACTATTTTAAATAATTTTAATAGAACTAGTAGTAGCTTAAATAATCTATACTATTAGTATCTATATACTTTAATTTATTAATATATAGAATAAATATAGATATAATAGTTTATATTAACTTCTAGTATTAGTTAATAGTATTTTTAATAAATAGCTATTACTATATAGACTTTTTTAAAGTAGTCTCTCTACGTATTATTATAGTTATTTTTTATAATTTCTAATTATAAGGTTTTATTAAATAGTATATATATAGCTCTTTTATATTAAAAAAGATTATATTTTTTAATATTTTATATTAAACTTTTAGTTTATTTTTTATAGAGTTTTTTTAACTTTTTTTATATAAAGACGTCTCTTTACTAATATATCTAAAGAAGACTTTCTATAATAAACTTTATTTTTAAATAGATTGTTTTAATCCTTATAGCTTTAGCTACTAGAGATTATAATACTAAGAGTTCTAGATTTCTTATATCACTAGTAGTAATATTTTTATTTATAAAAATATTTCTTTTTTTAAATTTATAGAAATTCTTTTTATTAATAGAAAAAAATATTTTTTTAGTCTTTTATACTTACATTAATATATTTATAGATATAATTTAGTTATTTAAAGAGTTTAATTTTTATTTTTATTTTTTAAAATAATCTTTCTATAGCTTTTTCTATAGAGTTAGAAATATTATTATATCTTTTTTAATACTATCTATGTAATCTAGATAATAATTTAATATATTTATAAAATTTTTTAATTCTAAGTAATATTCTATATTAAAATTAAATATTAATAGATATTCTATTTATTAAATCTAACATCTACTTAATGTCTTAATAGTAGTAAAATACTATAGATTATTATAATCTATTAGAATCTTAATTATATATTAGCTACTCTTTAGATATTATTATTAATATTAAAAAGCTTCTATTATTATTAAAAATTCTAAATTATATACTTTATAATATACTTTTAGTCTTTTAAGCTTTTAAAACTAGAAAGTTATTAGATATTATTAGATATTCTTAAATAATTAAATTATTACTACTTCTAAGGCTTTACTTAAAATATCTATTTTTATACTTATTTAAAGCGCTAGATTATAGTGTTTTAGTATAGATTTATATTAAAATATTTATTTTAGATTTAAAAAAGACTTTTTAGCTTTTATTATTATATAGAATTTATTAGTAATATTATTTTTATAAGTATTATACTTTATTCTTTTTATTAAACTCTTTATTAGTTTAGATAATGACGCTAATATATGTGAGAACTAAAATATAAAATTATAATAGAAGTTTATAAATTCTAAGAATAATTATATTTTTTTAACTAATTATAATTTAGGCTATTCTATAATAATATAAATTTAGTCTAGATCTATTATTATTTTCTTTAGATTTATAATAAATTTAAAATATTTTATAGTATCTATTTTAAAGCTATATTTACTTTATTTATAATATAAGCTATAGCTTTTTAATTAGCTTATAATCTCTTATATTTAGACTTTATAAGTCCATAGATTATTTAAATATATAATAATATCGTCTAGATATATTATTATATAGATATTTAATAAATCTAATATTATCTTATTAATATATGTTTAGAATATGACTAATATATTAATAAAACTAAATAGTATTACTTGATATTTGAAATAGTTATAATAGATTTAAAAAATAGTCTTCTATTTATTATTTATTTAAATTTTAATATGGTAGTATATATTTTTTAAATTTAATTTAGTAAAGTACTTTATACTTATAAAGTGGTTTAATATTTTTATAATTAGTGAGATTAGGTAATAATTTTTTATTATAATAGTATTAAGCTTTTAATAGTTTATATATAGTTAAAGCTTATTATTTTTTTTTAGTATAAATAGAATAAAGGCTTTTATAAAACTTTTAGATAATCTAATTTAGTTTTTTTTTTATATTTTATTTAAATACTCTTTTAGGATCTTATATTTGGTTTTTATAAGTCTATATATAGATTTATATAAGAGAGTTATTCCTAGTTTTAAGTCTATAGTGTGGTTATACTTTATATATTTAAATAATATATTAATAGCTATTTTTAAGAATATATTTATATAATTAGATAAGTAGTTTAGTAGTTAAAGTCTATTTAATTTAGATATTTTTATATTTAGTAGTGCTTTTATAGTATATATCTTATTATCTTTTTTTAAGATATAAGTGGTATATAAGTATAAGTTTATATTTAGTATATTTTAAAAGTTTATCTAGTATATTATATATCTGGTTATTAGACTTTTATATACTTTATAAAGAGATATTATCTTTATCTATTTAGCTAATATATAGGTTTAATATTTAAACTACCTTACGATTTAATCTATATTAAGATTTATTTTTTTTAACTAGAGTATATTAAGAATTATATTATATTTTTTAAAATCTACTATATAAAGGGTGTGCTTATTAGTTTAAATTAGACTATTAAAATCTATAATTTTTATATCTATATAGTGTTATTTATATATTTAAATAATTTATCTATTAATAGCTTTTACTTATTTTAGAATAATTTTAGTAATTTTAATGAATTTCTTAATAAATTTTTAGTTTATAAAATTGCTTTAAACTTTACTATTAATAAAAATCTATATTTTCATAAAGTCTAGTAGTTTAGGAAGTTCTATTTTTATAATTAGTAGTTACTCTTTTTTAAGATTATTTTTTTATACTATTTTTAATACTACTATTATATATAAGCGTTAGAGCTTTAATTTTTTAATAATTTAAATATTTTTTATATATTATTAAATTTTTTTTTATAATATTTTTTTTTCTAATACTTTATTTTATTATAGTAGTTATAGATAAGTTTAGCTTGATTATTTCTTAATCTACTATATTCTTTTTTCTTTAGATTTTTATTATTATTTCTTTTTATAGTAGCTTTCTCTTTTAAAAAGAACTAGTTATATTTTTTATTATTATCTATTAGATTTTTTAGTTTTATATAGTAAGGGTTTAGATCTATTTAAAATTTATTACTATTATTATTTTAACTATTTTAATATTAGAAATTCTTTGCTTTTTAGTATTTAAATATAGTATTTTTTAGTTTTTATAGAAATTAGATTATATTTTTATATATTTAGAATTTCTTTAGATATTTTTATAACTTATTTTATATTAGTTATAAGACTTTAATTATAAAAAACTTTATATATTGTTTTTTAGTATACTATATATCTATTTAATTTTTTAAGATTTATAGATAATAGATAAATTTTTATATTAATTAATTTTTTAGTTATTTAGTGTTACTATAATCTTATATAGCTGTAATATAAAGAAGTTTAAAGTTATAAAATAGTTATTATAAATATATTTTAAAGTTTTTTTAAATAATTTATTCTAATTTCTTTTCTTTTTAATATATATTAAAGTTAAGAAACTATTTTAAATTTAAATTATCTAAAACTTTATTTATTTTATAGTATAGATACTAATTATATTATTTTAGATATTTATTAAATTATAATTCTATATATTCTATAAATATTT
>MJVA01000398.1:0-12434 GCA_001939245.1 Talaromyces wortmannii
TAAAGTTAATATACATTTCTATATTAACTAAAAATATTTTTAACTTAGATTAAGTTCTATTAAATATTATAAATTTAAATAGTTTAAACTATCTATCTTTTTTAATAATTAGAGCAGCATCTATAGCTTTTTAAATAATATTTAGAATAGCTAAAACTTAAATCTTAAGTTATTCAATTTAATTATTCTTTTTATATAGATTTCCTTCAAGTTAACGAATATATATAGTTAGTTAGTTAATATAATCTTCTAACACTATAAATTATTCTTTAGAACTAGGATTTTTTTTTTCTACTATACTTTAGTAATCTATTATTATTATCTAATAGTAGCTTAGATTATATATAGATTTACTAAGAAAGAGCTATTATTTTTTATTATTATTAGCTATTTTAAAGAGATATCTTAATACTTTATTATATAGTTAATTATTAGAATATTTTATTATTAAAATATATTAACTATTTTTTACCAAAGCGATAACATATTAATAATATTCTATTAAAAGATTAATATCGACTTAATATTCTAGAGTTTATAGAGAGCTGAAATATATTATAAAGATAATATATTAAAATAAAATAAGTAATAAAGTTAATAAGCTAAATAAAGTATATATTTATTTAATATAAAAATAAAATATAGTAGATTAAATATATAATAATAAATAAGCGTTTTTTTATACTAGAATCTTTATATAGTAATTATATTATTGCTATATAAATTATACTACTGCCTTTATATTAAATATAGTATAGTTATATTTGCTATATAATTATATATTTTTATTCTATAAGATAATCTTTTTCTATAAGTTGTCTAGTTCTATTAGAGAAGCTTTTTTATTTAAAGCTTTTTTCTATCTAAAAAATCTTTTTATAAGGAATATATTTCTATAAGATATTATTTTTTGTATAATATCTTATTCTATATATAACATTCTTCTATATAGACTTCTTTCTATTTAAGGTATAGATATAGATATTTCTATCTTCTTAAGTATAATTTAATAATCTTTCTAATAATAATTTCGAATAGGTCTTGCTTATATAAGTAGTATCCGCTACTGTATCGATTGGCTAAGCGATAAGCAATCTTCTGACACTTAGGGTTATTTTTTATTATATCTAATAGTAGAGCTATTAAAGTAAAAAAATTTCTTATAAATTTTTTAAAAAATCTAATAAAGCTTAGAAAAATCTATATATTTTATATAGACTTAGATTTAGATTAATTAAAAATAATTTTAATATATTTAATATCTATCAAGATTCTATACTTATCTATAATATAATCTAGAAATTTAATTTTTTATTAATAAAAACTATACTTTAAAGCTTTTATAAATAATTAATAATCTTTAAGCTTTTATAAGACTTGTTTAATATATTCTTTATATTTCTTAAAGGATTTAAAGAAGATTAATATGTTATTAAGATATATAATTATAAAATTGTTGATTAGATCTTTTAAAGTATCATAGATATAAGATTAAAAAATAGTAAAGATATTAATTAATTTAAATAGTATAACTAAATATTTAAAATACTTATATTAGATTTAAAAAATAGTTTTTTATTTATCTTTATATTTAATCCTTATTCTATGATATATATTATAGAGATTAATTTTTATATAAAATCTAGATCTAATTAATTAGTCTAATATCTTATTAATTCTTAATAATAAGTAATAATTTTTAATTATCACTTTATTAAGACTATAGTAATCTATATAAATATATAATAATCTATCTGCTTTTTTAATAAATAAGATTAGTACACCCGCTAAGCTTATTAATTTTTAGATCTATCCTTTTTACTGTATTTCTTTAAGATAGATATATAGATATTTTAATTTTTTAATAAAGTAAGGATATAAAGGCCTATAAAATAATCCTTTTAAATCTAATTTTAAATCTATCTTATAGTTAATGTCTTTAAATAATAGAATAGCTGCTTTTTTTTTTAAAAATACTTCTATATAGTCTTTATATGTCTATAGAAGTATCTTTTCTTTTAGTTTTAATACTTTTACTATTAAAAGAAAAGAAGTTATTATTTTTATTAAAATATTAAAGCGTTTTAGTTTTTCTATTTTAATTTAGATAATTAATTTTTTACTTCTTTTAAACTACCATTTTTACCCGCGCTAGATTAGAATTATAAAGTCTTCGTCCTAAAGCCACTCTTTTTCTAAAATAATGTTAAACCTAGTTATATTAATAATATAGAATTTTAGAGAGTAGCTCTTCTACTATTTCTTAATATTAGTAAGTATAGTATCTAGATTAAAAATATTAAAATAGATTATAGTTTATTTATTTATAAATTTAACTAGTTTTTTAAGATTCTAAATTAGCTTTTAGCTAACTTCAAGTAGAAATCTTAAAGAAATAAAATTCTTATCTACTTTTATATTAAGTATAATAGCTATTTTTAATATTATTTATAGAAGTATTATTTTAATTTAAATTAGTATAGCAAAGTTCTTTTTATTTATTTTATTTCTTAAACTAGCTACTATTAGTTATTATTACTATACTAGTCTTTCTTTAAGATATTTCTTAATATTTTTTTTCTTTTTAAACTATACTATGTTTAATTTAAATAGAATTAATTTATTATTTACTATATAAGTAGCTCTATATTTAGAAAAAATATAGCTTTTTTTATTATAGCGATAATAAGTTAATTTAAATTTATCTTAATCTTTAAAGAGTAATTTTAGTTTTTTATTAAGTCTTTTTTAATTATTCTAATTTATTTTTTAGTCTCGCTTCTGACTAGATTTTGAGTTAAAGCTAAGTTAATTCTATTCTTTATTATTATTACTAAAGTAGTTATTAGAATTATTATTATTTCTAGCTTTTCTTTCAAGCGTACGCTTATATTTTTTAATTTAGAATAAGCGCTAAGCTATAGCTATTAGATTAGTAATTTTAAGAGGTAATATCTTTATTTTAATAATATTTAAATAGATTTTAGAAAGTAGCTTGGCTAAATAGATTTAATATTTAAAAATATCTTTTTTTAATAGTCTAACGCTTTTTTTTCTCGCTTTTTTATATATAATAGAATATTAAAAATAAAATAATTCTAGATCTTAATTATTAAACTACTTTAGATTTATAAAAATAATAGTATTATTAATTCTCTAGTTTTAAAATAATTTAATTTAATCTTTAAATTAGATTTAGAAGTTATTAAAAGTAAATAATTCTAAATTAGTAAAATTTTTCTTTTCTTACTATTAGATATAATAATCTTTATTAAATTAAATAACTATAAAATGCACCTTACTAACTTTATTAAAATAGAACTATAAACAATTTATAATATTATTTTTTATATTTTTTATCCATTCTTTAAATTCTCTAATAGATTTAAAAGTAAACTATTTAGAATCTAAAATTTTAATATTATAGATTTCTAAAAATAATCTATCTTTTTTTTTAGTATTTTTAACATTTTAAAAAAAAAGCTAAAGTATCTTTATAATTATAGTAATTAGTAAAATTATTATTTATAAAATCTCTCTATAAACTATTCTCTACATTTTTTAAATACTAGGATTATCTATAGAGTTATTTATTAATCTAAAAATAACTTTAGAATTATTTTCTTTTACTTTAAAAACTAGTCTTAGGTCTAGGCCTAAAACTATTACTAGTTTATTATTAGTGAGCGAGATTCTTAATTATATAATAACTATCTTATTTAATTTACTTTAAATCTTTTTAAAAGCAGATTATAATTATAAAATATTAGATCTAGATAGATTATAGAGTGGTTATAGAATCCTACTTAAAATTAACTAGAAAGCTATTCACTACTGAAGCAATATAAATCTATGCGGATTAGGAAAATAAGTTATAAGATTTTAAGAATAATCTGCTTAAGACTTTCTAATCTATAGAGAAAGACTTTAAGTTTATAAGTATAATCTAAGAAGTATTCTTACTTTTTAATTAGGTTGTATAATGCAAGTATATGGGATAAATCTCTCAATTATGATATATCACAATTGAGGTTATTCCCGAGGCCTGAAGATCTGCAGGATCCTCGGCCAATTGGAACAGACTAGTATGCAGGGCCTCACAACTTTTTATAATCTTTAATATATTGCTTTTAAGTTTTTATAGATTTTTCTTAATAGATTATTTTTATAGAGCTATATATATATTTATTATATAATTCTTTTTTATATTATTCTTCTTCTCTTATTTATTCTTAATTAGATTTATCTATTTTAAATAATTTATATAATTATTTTTATATTTTATTAATAAGCTTAATTATTTTTTTTAGTTTTTTAGTAATTCTTTCTAACTTTTTATTAATTACTTTTAACTTAGCGATTATAACTACTATATATATTATTTCTTTTTTATTATTATTTATTTCTAACATAGCGGTTATAAATTTAATTTATTATTTATTATTTATTTTTTAATTTAGATTCTTATAAATTACTCTATTTTTATTATTTTAAAATATTATATTCCTAAAGGTTCACTAATATAATAAAGAATTTTTAATAGTCTTTAACTACTAATTTTTATAAAAAATTTTTATTATAATTCTAGTAGCTTATTTTATATATTCTTTCTAAATATAATCTTTTTTAAAATTCTATTATAAATGTTTTTTTAATAATTTAGAGCTAGATAATTTTTTTATTATTACTTTAATAAATTCTTTTATTAATTATTTCTAGAATTTATTATTTAATAATTTCTTTATTTTTATATTATAATTAAGTATTTATATAGTTCTTTTTATTATTATTATAAGTTTTTATTATTGTGACGGCCGGCGGGTTGACAGATCGGCAGGTGGATGCCTAAGGCGGCTAAGGCTAAGATTTAGTATGTATATAGTATACACTATTTATTTATATAAAATATCTATATCTAGAACTTTTTTTTTATATTTTAAATTTTATTAATATAGTACTATTAGTTTTCTAGTTTTTATTAATTATAATATAATCTAAAGTATTATTTTTTTATTCTTTTAATTAATTATTTATACTGCTTATTTACTTTTAATAACGTAAAAATATAGTAAATTAATCTTTTTAATTTTAAATAAATAAATCTATAAATAGCAAATTACTATTATAATATAATCTTTAGACTTTAGATTCTTATATAAAGATAAAACTTTATTTAGTATAAATAATAATACTAGAAATTATTATCTAATAGTTCTAATTAACTAAATTACTAATTTTATAAAGAAGAGAGAGATCTTAATAAAATAATAAAAATTTTTATAATATTATAATAATAATATAGACTATATATATAATATACTTTAACTTTAATATAATAAATTTAAGAATAAGAAGTAAGCTTTATATATAAAAATATTAACTTACTAAATTAAGTAGTAAGAAGTAAAGATAATTAGAATTTATATTAAATAAAAATATACTAATCTCTTTAACTAGTATACTATTATATTAATTAAATATAACTAATATATCTAAAAATATAATAATATTTATTATAAAGTCTATAAAGCTAAATAAAAATAAAATTAGTTTGTGCTTTAGCTTATTTATAGATAGATTATTATTTTTTTAATATTATTTAAGACTAATAGTTATAAATCTACTAAGATCTCTAATTCTTCTTTACTTAATAATAATAAAAATTTTTAATTTAAAAACTAGCTGTTTATTATTAAATAAAAGCTATATATAAATGTTAATTATTACTCTATTAATATATTATAAATTATATATATAGCTAGCTACTATAAAAGCTAAATATAGAAATATCTTATCCTTTATCTTTAGAATAATATTGTTAATTTATACCTCTATATAGAGAATATATTTAATTATTTTAAAAATATCTATAGAAATCTAAATTAGAAATATATTATTAAGATCTAGTACTATATTTTAATTATAAAAGTTATAAATTTATTTTAAAAATTTCTTTTTAAATTTTTTTATTTAATAGTAAAAGCTAGTATTAATAATACTAATTAAAAAAATAATTTATATAATAAGTTTATTTTTTATATATAAAAACTTATTATATCTTTTTATAATAATAATCTAGTTATATTTTACTAATTTATAGACTATTATAGCAAGATCATTATAAATTTAAATAATATTAATTAATATTATATATAAGTCATTTATATTACTAGAAATTAATCTAGCACTATTATTTTAAACATTAGAAATACTCTAATTAAAACTAAATCTTTTAATACTATTCTATATATAAAAACCTTTAATATAAACTTTATATTATATTTATAACTTATTAAAGAAAGCAAGTATTTTAACTATTAATTATTAAATTATCTTAGCTATAATTATTTTATAAAATCTATTTAAATTACTTTAATTTTTTTTACTACTCAACTTAAAGTATTAAAATAAACTAAAGAGAAAGTTATCTTACTAATAATAGTAAAAAATAAAATAGTCTAAGTAAAGTCTTTATTTTAAACTATACTATTAAACTATTTAAATTAAATCTTAATTAATTATTAAAATAAAAAAAAGATAGCTTTATTATATCTATTTAATTAATTAAAAATATATACTTTATTATTATCTAAATATTAATAAATACTAAAATAAATAATTATACTTTTATAAATATTTAATTTACTATTTAACTAATATAATATTTTAAAAACTAAATCTACTTATTAAGAATCAAATATTTAATAAATAATTATAATAAATCTTAAGCCTATTCTATTATCTATATAATTATTTTTACTTTTTAAGTTAATAAACAGCACTAAATAAATATTTTTTTTTAATTATAGATCTAGAATGATATAATATAATTCTAAATTAACTATAGCTTACTTAGTATTATATTCTAGTAAATTATACTAATTATTAATTATTATAACCTGATAAGGTTTTATTTAAAAATAAATTTATCTTATAATATTATATTCCAATCTCTAAACAGATTTTATAATATTTAAATCTTTTTTTTTAATACTAATATAATTCTAATTATTAAAATTAGACTTTTATAGATATGATTCTTTATAATCTTTTAATTAGTTAACATTAAATATATTAAACTAATATAAAGATTACTTTAAATTAAATAAACTATAGCTTATATAATAATTTTATTGAATTAAAGTCCTTATATATATTATTATCTTTAAAGTTAAAGTATTATAAGAATATAGTATAAATTAATATTATTATAATTAGTAATATAAGATTTATTTAATATTTATATAAAAAAAATAATACTATATTTATAGTTAGTTTTTATAAAATTAATTATATTCTAAATAATAAATAAATAAAATTAATATTTTAACTAGTATAAAGTATTTTTAAAATTAAAAAAATTAAGATATAGCTATTTAAAATATATTATAAATATATTAATATCTTTTTAAAAGGACTATTAAATATAATATCTCTAAGCTATATTTATAATTATAAAATTAAACTTACTAAAAATATTAATATTAGCTATTACTCTCTTTATAAAATAATTTTAAAGAAACTAGAAGCCACTTAAATCTATATTTAGAAAAATCTTACTAAAAATTTTATTACTTTAAATAATTTTTTATTTATATCTTTAATTCTAATAGTAAAGAAGCTTAAAAATAAACTATAATTCTATATAGACTATTATCAATTAAATACTATTATAAGAAAAAACTATTATTTTTTATCTCTAATCTTTAAGATATTTAAATATCTAAATAAGATCTATATTTTTATAAAATTAAATATCTGCTAGAACTTTTACTATATTTATATATATTCTAACTTTAAGAATTATATTATATTCTGTTATAAGTATAGTATATATAAATATAAAATTATATTATTTAATTTTACTAATAGTTTAGCTATATTTTAATAGCTAATTAATAATATATTTATAAACTATCTTAACTAATTTTTTATAATATTTATTAATAATCTTCTAATCTATAATAAAAATAAATTAAATTATAAAATATATATTAAATAAATACTAAAATATTTTTATATAATAAACTTATAAGCCTTAATTTCTAAATATAAATTCTATATTATCTATATTAAATATCTTAGTTTTATTTTTATATTAAAAGATCTTAAAGCGAATTTAGAGAAAATTAAAATAATTATATAATAAAATATTTTAATCACTATTTAAAGTATATAATTATTTTTAGATTTTTACAACTTCTATTAATAATTTATTAAAAATTATAGTTATATTATAAAACTGCTATTCCGGCTTATATATTAGAATATTTTATTTATATAAAATTATATCTATAAAAGAGTCTTTAAAATACTAAAATAATAATTAATAAGTATTTTAATTTTATAGTATTACTTTTATAATTAATCTATATATATAGAAATTAATACCTTAAATAAAATATTTATAGTAGTACTTGTCTAGCTATATAAAAATAATAAATAGTATTTAATAATATACTATTTTTAAAATATAATATCTACTAAGTATAACTATAATATTTATAATAAGAAAATACTAGTGATTATTTAGGCTTTTAAGTAATAATAAATAAAACTAAAAGATTTTTAATAAAAAGAGTAATTTAGTATATTAATTAATTACTATATATTTAAATATTTTATAATAATTAAAAAGCTAAATATTTAATAAATTTATTAAATAAAATTTCTATTTTATTTCTATTTTTAAGTTAAATATTATTTAAAAAAAATTAATATTCTTATAAATACTCTTATAAGATAATAAAAATTTTTTTTAAAGAATCTAAAAGCTATTTATATTTAAATTTTACTTTTTATAGAGTATTTAGACTTATAAATTATAGTAAAGCTTAATATAATAGATATATATCTAGTACTAATTAATTCTAAAATTAATATAATTAAATATATTTTTTAAGCTAATTTAATTAATACTAATTTTAAGCTTCTATAGAAGAAGATTTAAAAAAAAAAATAATTAAAAGCTTAAAAAAGACTATTTTTTATTTAAGAATTAGCTAATTATATTAAATAAAAGAGATCTTTAGGCTTATTTATTAGACTTAATTTACTATTTAATTATAGTAATATATCTAAAATATATTAAAATAAAAAAACTTATCTATAGTTAATATTATTAAAATTTATAAAATTATAATATTATATACTATATAAATAATTATATAATATATAAATATATAAAAATTTAGTATAATCTTTTTTTAAAATTATTAAATTTTTTATTTATTCTAAATTATTTATAGTAGTACCTCTTAATAAACTTTATATTATTATTTAAAAATAAGCAGAGCTTTAATATAGTATTTATAATAGTAAATTAACTAAATAAATAGCTAATATTAATCTTTTATTATAAAATAATTATTATATAGTAAATAGTAACTCTATTTATTAAAAATATTTTTCTTTAAATAAATTTATCTAATTTAATTATATTAGACTAAGACTTATAATTTATTTTAAAATTTTAGAATAAAATATACTATATTCTATAAATTAAAATTAAATTATTAACTATATATTACTTTTAGATAAATAATTAAACTAAGATTATAAATTAATATATTACTTAGTATTTAAGACTATATACTAACTATTTTTAAAATAACTAGTTTAATTTATTATTAATAATTAATTTTATAGCTATCTTACTATTAAGTAAGTTAACTAATCTATTACTATTCTAAATTAAAAAAAGCTTTAAATTGTATATAATATTTAATTAGTATGCTATTACAAAACTATTTTAATTAATAGTAAATTATTATAATATTTATATATAGATTAAGCGCTTAAAAGAGATTTAGAATTTTATTTATAGTAATCTAAAGTATATATAGTAGTAATAGAAAATACAAACTAATAAATATTAGTAAAAGATTAATTTCTAAAAAAATAATAAAATAATAATAATTATAAGAAACTAGAATATAAACTATTTAAATTAAAAATTAGAATATTAAATATTAGGATTTTATTTTATTCTAGATTAATAAAATAATATTTTTAAACTAAATCTATCTAAATCTATTAAAATATATTTTATTTTTATATTAAAAAAGCTTTATATTAAATTAATTATAAACTTATTATTAGATTAGATTGTTGACGTATTACTATTAGAAAAAGTAAATAACAAGAAAGAATATAAAATAAAAAAGATTTTTAATATTAAATTATAATAATGTAATCTTTATTATTAAATATATTAAATAAAATATAATAAAGATTTTAATTAATATTTTGTTTTAAATTTTAAAAATATACTAAAAATAATATAATAATTCTATAAATTATACTTAAATAAGCTAAGACTGCTAAAGTAACTATAAATATAGCTAAATATTACTATTAATAATAAATTCTTAAAGGTTTATTTAGATAATAATTTAGTATATATAAAATATTAAAATATTATAATTAAAGGTAGCTATATCTTTTTAAGAAAAAAGTAATATAATAGCTAATAAGTTAATAAATTAATAAATAGATATCTAAGGCCGCTATATGGCTTTAGCTATCTAAGGCAGCTAGGACTAAAGCTTAGTGTATATATAGCACACACTATTTACTTATATAAGATATCTATATCTAGAACTTCTTTCTTATGTTTTAGATTTTGTCAATACAGCACCATTAGTTTTCTAACTTTTGCTGGTTGTAACAATTATGAACTTAAATTAATTATTTTTTTATTTATATTTTATTTATATTATTTTATAAAATAATCTTTTCTTTTATCTTTATAATATATATATATATTTTTTTTTACTTTTTCTTTTTTTTTTATAATAATAGTATTAAGTTTTTTAACTAATTTACTTATTAAAAGAATTCTTTAAACTTTTTTTATTTTTTAAATTTTTTTTTTTTTTTTTTTGATTTTATAAAGCTTATTATCAATTTTAATAATTAATTTAATAAATCTATTAATATTTATTAGTTAATTAATTATAATAAGTTTAGCTTAAATATTTTCTTTAAGTATATTTTTAAATATTAAAATTTATATATTATAGTTATAATATAGTAATATAATTATTTATTAGAATTTTATTATAAATTATTAAATTAAGCTAATTTATTTTAGACATTATAGTTAATACTTAATAATTTATTATTTATTAATATTTCTAAATATTTTTACTATTTTTTCTTTAAAGCTAATATAGCTTAAAAATAGATCTTTTATAATAGTATTTTAATTTACTATATTATTATTATAGTAATTAATTGTCAGAAGATTGCTTATCGCTCAGCTAATCGATATAGTAGTAGACGCTACTTAGATAAGTAAGGCTAATCTAAAACTTCTATAGAATAGATTATCTAATTATATTAATGAAGACAAAAATAGCTATATAGATATTTATATAATCTAATTAGTAAAAATATACTAATTTAATATAAAAATATTTAATATAAATATACTAGAATAATATAGCTATATTATTCTAATATAATTATATCTAATATATATATATCTATTCTATATAAATATACTTAATATAGATATATTTAAAAATATAATTACATTATTATAATAGAAATATATTTAGTGAAAGATATATAAAATATATAACTATATAATAAATATAGCTATACTATATTTAATATAAAAGTAATAGTGTAATTTATATAATAATATTATAATTATTATACTAAAACTCTAGTATATAAAGATATTTATTTATTATTATATATTTAGTTTACTATATTTTATTTTTTATATAAATAAATATATACTTTATTTAGCTTATTAATTTTATTATTTATTTATTTTAATATATTGCTTTATAATATACTTTAGCTTTTAATAACTTTTAGAATATTAAGTTAATATTGTGAGGATAATATATGGAAAGCAGGCAAGAATAGGATTCGATGGTAAAGCTATGGTTCGCTATGTAGTCAAACTGATTGCTGATCTTCAGCATTCCCTGTGCGAAGGTTAGGATATATATATGTTCCTATTTAATAGCTTAATAAGCTCCCTGTAAGACTAATATAACAAGATATAGTATATAATATATACTAAAAGCTTTATAACCTTATATTATCTCTTTTTTTCTAAAAATCTACGCTAGTAGTATTTATATAGATTCTTTTAAAAAGTATAAATAAACTTAAATATTATTATTATAGAGATTAATATATATAGTATAAAGACCTATTTATATATATTATTAATATATTATTTATAGATTAGCCTATTATTTATTTTTTCTTTTTTAATATTAAATAATTTATTATACTACTATTAGTTCTATTTCTAATTTCTTCTACTTCTTTTCTACTTTTTTATTTATCTATTTTATTTAAATATAAGTATTATATCTCCTACTAGTTATTTTATATTACTTATAATATATAGTTAAATATTTACTTAATTTATTATTTATTAATAGTTTATAGAATAACTTTAAAAA
>MJVA01001181.1:0-18636 GCA_001939245.1 Talaromyces wortmannii
TAAAAATTATAATAATATTTAATATTAAATAAAGATACTATAATCTATAAATAAAAAAAAATAATATTTAAAAAACTATATTTTTTATAGATTTAGATTTATATAAATAGTTAATTATATTTATAGAATTTAAATGACTATTAGTAAAATTTACTAAATTTATAATATATATTTTATAAAAATATTTTAATATCTTTATTACTATTTACTTTAATAATATTATTATATTTTTAAAAGATTTTAATAAATATAATAAATATATATAATTAGTTATAATAAAATTTATAAAAATAAAATTAATTTTTAAAATTAAAAAATATAAATTTAATATTATTTAAATTAATTATCTAAAAATAGTATATATAATAAATAAATTAAAAATATTAAAAGAAAAGCTAAATATAATTTTTAAATAATTAATTTTAATAAGTATTTTTAATATTTAATTATTTTTTAAAATAATTAGATATCTTTAAAAATACTTTAAAAAAATACTTAAATATATTAAAATTTCTTAAAAAGAATCTTAAATTTTTATAAATAAAAGAATAATAAAAATTATTTAAAAAAATTAAAAAACTTATTAAAAAAGTTTTAATTATCTAGCTTTATAATCTAGAATTATAAAATATTATTTAAATTAATATTTTAAAATATACTTTAAAAGCTATCTATAAATAAATAATAAAAAATAAAAAATATATATTATTATATTCTATTTAAAAAAATTTATAATAATTAAAGTAAATTATAATATATATAATTAGAAAAATATTTATTATAGTTTAAATCTTTAGATAATAAAGATATTATCTATAAGAAGTAAAATATTAAATTATTATAAAAAATAACTATTATAACTTAAAATATTTTATAATAATAAAAAAATTATTAAAATAATAAATATAATAATATAAAGAAATATTAAAATTTAATTATTAAATTAAATATATTTTAAAAAAATAAAATATCACTATAAATATATTAAATAGATAACTAAATTATATAATTAAAATTAAATCTTTAAAAATAAATATTTTCTAAAAAGAATTAAAATATCTAGTATATTTTATTAATCTTTATAGTATTATAGAGTTTTATTATACTCTAATTACTCTACTAAATAGTATAGTAATTAAGATATTTTATAAAATTAAATACTATCTAGATTTTTAGCTAGATCTAAGTTTAATATTTAAAGCTTATTATATTAAAATGCTAGTTAAAGCTAGTATCAATCTATATGCACTGTATAGATTTATAGAATCTATATAGAGAATAGTATTTAGCTATATATACTAGACCTATTAAGCTATTATAATTTTATAGATACTCTATAGAGTGACTGTTTAGTTTTAACTAAGGATATTTATTAAGAAGAAAGCCACTAAGACTATATAAGAATTTATTATTATCTAAAAATATATAATAGTCTTAACTAGTAATATATTTTATACTATTATTATTAAGGCTTTTAATATAGAATTATATCTATTTTTTATGAAGCTTTAGATCTATATAGAGCTTATCTATATTATACTAACTTATCTTTAAATATAATATAGTAAGAAAAAAATTAAGCTTAGAGACTTTATCTCTATAGAGATATATCTTTAAAAGAAAAGTGGCTGTCTTAAGACTTTTTTAGAAACTTTAAATAGAGATTAAGAGAGCTAAGAGATCTTTATTTAGATGCTCTAGCATATATTTTTAAAGGTTATTATTAAAAAATAAAAAGAGATAATATAACTATATAATATTATACTTTATAAGTCTACTAATAAATTATTAATATTCTATATAAATAGTAGTAGCTTTTAGAGCTAGATTATTACTTTTATAGTAAGCTTATAAACTAAAAAGCAATAGACTAAATATTTTAATATTAAAAGTAAGTGTGCATAGGATACTCTATCTGACTTTCTGAAATTCAACGCTCTTTGACGGTATCCAGGGATTCGCTATGCCCCCTGGACTCCCCAAATCTGACAAGGCCCCCCTAGACCCTGGGGGGCAGGCGCCAGGCCAGGTCCCCCTAAATGAAGCCTATAGAGGCATCTTAGCTGGGGTAGCACCGCCAGCGCCCTTTGCGGCCTCTATAACGGCCCTCTAGAACGAGGCTGCCGTTTTTAATCTAATAGCTAACTTTAGGGGCCTCTTTCTATCTCTAAAAGACGTAATCTCGCTATAAAAACCCTCTAAAGCCTTAGGGAAGAGATTATAAAAATATAGTTCTAAGAGCCTAGAATATCTTCTAATAAAGTCCTTATTTAATTCTACTTATAAGGATATAGAAGAAGCTCTATTAGAGTATATAACCAGTGCTTATAGAGTTATATTCCTAGAACTAGACGTTATTAAAGCTTATATAATCTCTCTAGCTTAGGGCTTTAAATAATGTCTTAAGGCATAACTAGACGCTATAAAAGCTCAAATCGCACTTTAATTAATAGTTTATAACTATCTAAATGCTCTAAACTACACCTAAAAGCCTCTATTAATAGAGAGAAGCCACTAGAGCTAGTAATAGTCTATACTTCTTTATAGAATAATATTAACTAAAATTATATATATTTCTTTTGCTAATTTAAACTAGAATACTAAATCTATAGAGCTATATAAAGTCTTATTTTTAATATCAAAATAGCTACTAATAATAAAGCTTATCTTTTAAGCTATTTTAAAGATAGTAAAAGTCTTTTAATAAATAAATATAATAGCTATAAACCTCTATAAATAATAAATTATTATTAAAAAGTACTAGACTGCCTTAAATCTACCTTCTAAGGTCTAAGTTTATCTAGAGAGTATAAAACCAATCTATAGCGAGAATAAGGAAGACTATAGATTTATATTTAAATATAAGGATAGAGAGATAGCCTCTAAGCAAGCTAAAGAAGATGTTATTTTATATCTAAATCGTTACTTAGTCTAGATAGGCTTTTTAAGCTTTATTAGGGTGGCTAACGCTAATTATACTGACTTAGAGACTATCTTAATACTTATAAAGCCTAGAACTACTGCTAAAACGCTTCTCTTAGCCTATATAGTTCCCTTAATGACTATCTACCACTAGGTTAATTCTATAGTCACTTTAGTAGAACCAAATCTATAATAGCATAAATTTAAGATATATACGGTGCTAGTAGCTTATTATAGCCTCTCTAGCTTTAGACTTACTCTAGTCTATAAAGAAATTAAATTAAGAGATATCTATATTCTAATAAAAGACTCTATATAGATTAAACTACTAATAGTTATTTAAACTACTAGATAGCAGGCTTCTACTATTATTATAATAATAGAAAGTCTAGAAGATATCTATAAACTATTATCTTAAAGAATTCGCTTTAGAGGTAATAAATATAAGATAACTCTTTACTATAATATTAATAAGGACTCGATTTATATCCAGTGCTATAGTATTAACTATTAAATCTATAAGGCCTATAGAAGCTAGCTAGAGCTTTATTTAGTATATGCCGGGCTCTATAAAGCCTAGAACTATATCTATAATATATAGAGCTATATAGCTAAAGCAAGCCACCTATATCTATATATATCTACTAAGTATAATAACTATGGGTAAAGATACTAGATTGATTCTCTAAGCTGCTCTAAGTTTAGAGAGATATATTAGTGCCTCTATAAGTAGCTTTTCGCTATTAAGATTATTATATTTGCTTTTACCTATAAGTATAAAGCTTAAGATAGTATAATTAATAAAGATATATCCTCTACTGGCTCTAGTGTCAAACGGTTCAACAACTCGTCACCAAGATGTGAATCGCAGTGGATATTCTGTTAACCGAAGTCGGATAGAGAACAATTGTAAGATAATTAAAGTAAAAGTAGAGTACTATTACAATGATAGGCTATAAAGTATGTTAAAGAGCAATAGTAGTATGCTATTATAGTATAAAGATAAAATACAGTAGACTAGATATATAATAGTAAATGAGTGTCTATATATACTAAAATCTAAATATAGTTAATATAGCCATATTCTATTAGCTATATTAAATGCATGTATAGTAAATATAGCTAGGCTCTATTTACTATATTACTTGTATATATCACATGTCTAGTATAATTAGCAGTTTTATTAGTTACTATAAAGTATTTTCTATTAATAGATATTACTATAAAGTAATATCACTATACTAACGTAATATACTATCTTAATAGTAATAATTTATAATCTTCTCTGTTAGATATAACAAGATATTTATTTATAGATATAATTAAGGTTATATGATTTCCTTTCTTATCAGATCTACCTATATAAATCCTATTAATATAAAAGATAGCCTTACTTAGTAAATAGCATTATTAAATATATTAATTAATTATAATTTATTAAATCTTCTAATAATCCTCTCTTTATAGGACTAACATCCTAATAGTTATATAAATAGTCTTGTACCTCTATATTACTAGTGAGTCGGTCACTTATTCTATAAATATTCTTCGTAATAATATTCTGATTATTAGAGATGCACAAAGGTTGGGTCGGGTTGGACTTCTCAACCCAACCTGTTTCTTGGCAGGTTCTTGGCAAACGACTAAATATATTAATAACTTCCTAATTAGGAAATATTACGTAATAAAAATTATATTAAAATAATTCTTATTTAATTCTCTATATAAATATATATATATTTATTCTATATTATTTATATATAATAAGTTATGTTAATTTTAATAATTCAGGTTATAGGTTAAAAACCAACCTTTAACCTGCCAAGAGAAAATTATAAAAAAAGTGTATTTTTTATATAAAAACCTAATTAAGAATAGTATTAATCTAAATTAATTATATAATATATATTATTAATAAAATTATATAATTTTATGAATAATACTATAAAATTTATAAATATATAAATATAATACTTATTTTTATTATTTTATAACAATACAATACTACGCTAGTAAATAACCTGTTGTGCATCTCTACTGATTATATCTTTAGATAAAAATATTAATAAAAATAATCTTCGTTTCTATGTTAAACAGTCAGGTATTATTTTATTAATTCCTTACTATTATTGCGCTGTTTAGGGAAAAGTATATATAAAATCCGAAATTTCAAGTCACTATAGCGAGTGTATTAATTTTAATTATTGCAAGTGTCGCGACATAGTGTTGTTTAATCTTACATGGAAGAAGCTTTTGGCTGCTTAAAAAAAGATTGACAAGGATAAAGAGGTAATATTGATAAAACTTCTTCGTTTTAAGAAGTAAAGAAGGCTTCTTTAAAAATATACAGGTGAATTTATTTAAATAGATATAAAGAATGTGGAGGAGCTAGAATGTTTAGAAGAGAAGAAAAAGAAGCGGAAATATATTAAAATAGAAAAATAAAGATTAAAGACTAAGTAACAAAAGATAAATAAAATAATTACTACTATTTTATAAGATTTTTCTTTATTATCTAGTAATAACTTTAACTATATTCTTTTTAATTTCTTTTCTAGTAAAACGCTTAAATCTTTTTAAAATAGTTTAAATATTTAATTAATTTCTATAAGTTATATTCAGGTCTATATTCTTTTTAATTAATTAAGTAAAAGATTCTTTCTTTTATTAACTTTTTTTTTAGAATTTTTTTAATTTTATATTCGTCTTTACTTATTTTATTATTATTATTTTTTAGATTTTTAGTTAATTCTAATAATAAAATATAAAATACTGGATGCACTTTTATTCTTATAGGTAGTTAGAATTTATAGTTATTATTAGTAAGTTTTTTTTAAATTTTAAAAGATCTATATTTAACTATATTAAATTTATTGCTTAGTCTTTTTATTAAAATATTAAAATTTTTTTATTTACTAATTTATTGTAGTAAGTAGACTTTTTTTTTCTTTTTAAGAATAGACGCGTCCTCGCACTTTTTATTATAATAGGTCTTTATTTAGTTTTCTAATCACTTAATATCCTTTAATATTATCTAATAGAGTATTTATAATTTTTTAGCTTATACTATTATAGTTTCTAATAGTTCTTCTTACGGTACTTTAGATTATATTATTCTTAGATACTATCTAAGATTTATAAAATATAGAACTTGTTTCGTAGTAGCATTTTTAGTATTATTTATTATAAACTATACTATTAATAGTAATTCTATTTAATTATCTTATTCTTAATCTAAGTAATATTAAAAGTATTATTTAATTATCTAAATTATTCTTTTAGACTAGCCATTAGTCTATTAATAATTTATAGTTAATAGTTTATATTATATTTTATATACTTTTATAATTATCTATTAATATTTTAATATAAATAACTTATTTTAATCTATAATAAGTTTATCTAGTAATCTAGTCTATATAAAGATTTTTTATAGTATAAGCTTTATATATTATTCTATTATTATATTTTTTAATGTAGGTTCTAGGATAATATATTTTATAAGTTAATTAATTATTATTATAATATTAATATATATTACTTTTATTACTAGATTTTTAGACTATAGTAGTCCTTAGATAAAGTTAATAGTAATACTTTTTTATATCTCTTTTAGTATTTCTAATATTTATATTTTTTTAAAAGGTTTGTAGTGTATAGATTTATTTTAATTATATTTATTATAGTATTTAATATAATTTTTAATCCTTTTCTATAGATAAAGAAAGTAGAATATTTGATTAATAAATTTAATTATTTTATTAATTCTTTAATATTCTTTTATAGGTAAATTATATTACTATTAAATAACTTTTTTAGTTATGCTTTGTAGCACTCTAATTATTTTATTCTAGATTATTAATCTATTCTTATTTTCTACTTAGCTGAGTTTTTTTTTTTTTATAATTATTTGTCTTTAGCAGTTTCTTATTATAATTATTAATAGAATTTATTATCTATAATCTAGATTGCTATTACAATTACTATAGTATAGTTATATTATATAACTCCTAATTCTTCTTATAGAATATTTATTTTTAATAATTCTATTCTAATTATATAGTTAGATCTTCTACTTAATATATCTATAGTGGCGTTCTATTTTTCTAGGATATATTTAATTTTATAATTAAATCTTAATGTCAGAAGATTTGATGAATCACAGCCAATCGATAAGCCTGGCAACGCTATTTATATAAGCAAGGCTACCTCAGAGTAATATTAGATTTACATAGGTAGTTTAGACGAGATTAGGACTAGGTTAGTCACGTAATATATATAGGCAATATAACTAACATATCTAGTTGTATAGTAATAGATATATTTAGAATAACTAGAGTAATATAGTCATTATTAGACTATGGCTATGTTCGCTATATTTAGACTCTAGTATATAAAGATATTTATTTATTATTATATATTTAGTTTACTATATTTTATTTTTATATTAAATAAATATATACTTTATTTAGCTTATTAACTTTATTATTTATTTTACTTTAATATATTATTTTTATAATATATTTTAGCCCTCTATAATCTCTAGGATATTAAATTAATATTAGTCTCTTAGTAGAATACTATTAATATTTTACTATTTTAGTAAAGAATAGTTAATATATTTTAATAATAAAATACTCTAACAATTAACTATATAATAAAATATTAAGATATCTTTTTAAAATAGTTAATAATAACAAGAAATAATAGCTTTTTCTTAGTAAACCCTTATACAGCCTAAGCTACTGCTAAATAATAATAATAACTTACTAAAGCACAGTAAAAAAAAGAAGATCTTAATCTTAAAGAACGACTTATAGTATTAAAAGATTATATTAACTAACTAATTATATACATTTATTAACTTAAAAAAAATCTATATAAAAAGAATAATTAAATTAAATAACTTAAAATCTAGGTCTTAGCTATCTTAAATATTACTTAAGAAGCTATAGATATTACTTTAACTATTAAAAAAAGTAGACAATTTAAACTACTTAAATCTATAACGTTTGATAGAATTTAATCTAAGTTAAAAATATTCTTAATTAATATAAAAATATATATCAATTTTAACTAAATTTATAATAATAAAAAAAAGATTATTTTTATAGTATTATACTTTACTAATTTTATAGTAGAATAGATATAATCTATTTTAGCTAACTACTATAAAAATAAAATAATAAACTAAAATATAATTACTAAAAACTTATTTATAAGTTATATAAGTTTTAAGAAGAAAATAGTAAAAGTATTTAAAAATATTAATAAATAATAAATTACTAAATTAGCTTAGCTTAATAGCTTATAATAAAATTCTAATAAATTATTATACTATTAAACTATAATTATAAAGTATAAATTTTAATATTTAAAAATATACTTAAAGAAAACATTTAAGCTAAACTTATTATAATTAATTAACCTATAAATATTAATAGATTTATTAAATTAGCTATTAAAATTAACAATAAGCTATATAAAATTAAAAAGAAGAGAGACAAATTTAAAAAATAAAAAAGATTTAAAGAACTCTCTTAATAAGTAAATTAATTAAAAAAAAAAAAAATTTAGTATAACTTAGATAAAAATATAAAAATAGAACTTAACACTATTATTATAAAGAAAGAAAAAGAAAAATATAAAAAAGAGAAAGTATACTATAAATATAGAAAAAAAGATTATTTTATAAAATAATATTGATAAAATATAGATAAAGGAATGGTTAATCCAAGTTAATAATAAAAAGTCGCGATTATTATAGAAAGAATTGTATAAACGTTTGATTATAGCATAGAAATAGAAGAATTATTAAAGAATAAAGAATTTTAGAAATAACTAAAAAAAAGATTTATTAAAGTAATAACTAAGAAGTTATCTAGCTCTAAACTATTAAAGAGACATCTATAATAGAATCTTAAGAAGGATTATGTTTAGAAAGAGTATATAAGACAAACTATTATAATTATAAAAGAAGATCTTTATAAAGACTAGTAAAAGATAAATACTAAGAATTTTTTATTATATTAGCAAACTTTTAGAGATATAATATTTTGAAATAATAAAAAAAGAGTAACCTATAAGGATTTAGATTAAAAAATAAATAATATATAATAAATAACATTTATAACCGCTATACTAGGAATATATGATAATAAAGAAGAAATAATACGTATAGTAGCTGCAGTTGTTAAATTAGATATAATTAATAAAGAATTAGAAAGTAATATTAAAAAAATAAAAAAGATAATTAAATTTATTAATAGAATATAGGAATAATTATAAGAATTGTTAGAATTAGACGAATTTGACTAGAATTAGATAGGAGAAGAAGAATGATACAAAAAAGAACTATATAATAAGTATAAATGCAGTTTTATAAAGGCAATCTATTAAGAAAAATCTATAAAAACTTAGAAATAATATATAAAAGAATATAAAGAGTATTATAAATAGATATATACTAACTGCTTTATATATAGAAAAGTAAATATAGAAGTTGCTAAAGAATATAAATAAGTTTTATAATTAAAAGAAATAAGATTCTATAATAAATATATTAGATATATTACTAATTATATATATAAGTACTTTCTTATAGTAAAAGGAAATATTTATTATAGATTACTATAGATCTTATATTTTAATAATAGATGCTTTTAGTATTAGTAAAAAAAAAATATATATAAATAGTTTTTTAAAAGCCTTAATATTTTATAAGCTCTAAGATTTGAATGTCTAGTAAAATAATCTTAATATAATTATGTTACTATAGAAATAGGATATTTTTATTATAATAAACTTATAAAAAAGGAATACTAATTACTAATCTATTAATATTATAAGAGAAAACTGATAACCACTAAAGAATAATGAGTAGAAAAGATTAAAAAAGAAAATCGATACTATAAAGACTATAAAAAGTAATATTAACTTATAGTTATTACTAGAAAAGAATATAATTTAATAATACTAGAAGTAACTATTAATAAAATTAAAGCTTAAGTCTTAGTTAACTTAAGAGTAATATTAAACTATATTAATAAAGATTTTATATAAAAAAATCAGTTACTATATAAATAAATAAAGTAATAAATAGAAATAGTTATTACTAATAGATAAGTTATTAGTAAAAGATATAAGAAGAAAATTAAAGCTAAAATACAATTAAATAAGTATAAAATAGGTATTATTTTTAATCTTCTATCACTTAATAAGAAAAAGTATAATGCTATAGTAAGAATACTATAGTTATGATAAGTTAATCTAATAATTAACTAGGTAAAAGGAATAATTAATATAGATTAATAAGAGCTTAAAATTAATAAGGATATTAAATAAGTAGCTAGGATAAGCGAAAATCCCTAGCTTATAACAAAATCAAAATTAAAAAAAAAATATAAAAAAAAACTTATAGAAGTTAAAAAAAAATTATTAAAAAAATATTATAATTTTATTAAACTATTTATAAAAAAGAAATATCGACTATTATAATATAAATAAGAATATAAAGTAGAAATACTATTTAAAGAAAGTATATAAATACTATAAGTTAAATAAAGATAGATATTATAAGATAAACTCTAAAGTATTAGAGAATTTATTAAGAAATTTCTAGTAGTAGAATATATTAGAGAATTAAAGATAAAAGTCTTAGTATAAATATTATTTATATTAAAAAAGAATAGAATATAATATATAGTTATTAATTATTAGAGACTTAATAATATTATTAAAAATAATATAAATAAGGCACTATATTAAGAATAAAAAAGAGATCTATTATAAAAAGTAAAAATTATAATAATATTTAATATTAAATAGAGATACTATAACCTGCAAATAAAGTTAAAAGATATATAGAAAACTACTTTTTTAATCAACTTAGGACTTTATGAATGGCTAGTCACGCCTATAGAATTAAAAAGACTATTAGCAGAGTTTACACAATTTATAATATATATTCTACGAAAATACTTTAATATCTTCGTTGCAGTATACTTTAACAATATTATAGTATTCTTAAAGAATAAAAAAGAATATAATAAATATATTAAATTAGTTATAATAGAATTAATAAAAGCTAAATTAACTTTTAAAATAAATAAATATATATTTAACATAACTATAGTTAAATATCTAAGAATAATCTACTCGCTAAAAAGATTATAAATTCTACTAGAAAAGATTAATATAATTATTAATTAGCTAATACTAATAGATATTACTAGAATTTAAGGATTTCTAAAAGTAAGTGGATATATTAGACACTATTTAAAAAAATACTTTAAATATACTAAACTAATAACAAGATTATTAAAAAAAGAATTATTATTTAAATAGGAAAATAAGTAAAAATAAGCATTTAATAAGATTAAAAAACTTATTAAAGAAGCGCTAATTATCTAATTATATAATTCTAAGCTATAAAATATAATACAATTAAATATATTAAGATTCGCTATAAAACTAATACTTGAACAGATAACAGGAAATAGAGAATAAATAATTATTATATTTTATTCGCAAAAATTGATACATATTAAATAAAATTATAACACGCATAACTAAGAATTATTAGTAATAATTAAAGTATTTAAGTAATAGAGATACTATCTCTAAGAAGCAAAACATAAAATAATAATAAAAAGTAATTATCGCAACTTAATCTATTTTATAATAATAAAACCACTATTAGAGAGATAAGTTAGTTAGATATTAAAAATAAAAAAATTTAACTTTAGAATTAAATACATTAAAAAAAAAAAATATTATTATAAACGCCTTTAACCAAAGATCTAATTATAAAATAGAGGTTAAATAATTAGAAATAAGCATTCTATAATAAAACTAAAATAGAATTTATTATAATAGAAAAGCTATTTTAGCTGTAATCATTATAATATATAAAATTAAGTTTTAGTAAAAGCTAAGATAAGTAATAGAAATAAATAAAAAAATCTAGAAAGAATTAGAAACTAGAATAATAAAGCTAGAAAAAGAGCTAGTAGTATAGAAAAATTAAATTATAATCCTATAAAAAATAATTACTAAAATTATTAAAATATATTATAATCTGTTAAATAGAGAATACTAAGAAACTAAAAAAACGCTTAAAATAATATAATAGATATATTACTACCTAAATATTATAAAAGAAGTAGTAAAATATATTTAGTAATATAATAACTATAATTAAAATAAACTATTATAATATAAGTCTTATAGAAAAATAAATATTATAATAGTATTAATATAAGTATAGAATAGTATTATAGTAGATTTTATCTAAAGATTATTAAAATTTAAAGATTTAATTACTAGAGTTATATATACTAATATAATTATTATTATAGATAGATTTATAAAATATATTATNTATAATTAAAATAAACTATTATAATATAAGTCTTATAGAAAAATAAATATTATAATAATATTAATATAAGTATAGAATAGTATTATAATAGATTTTATTTAAAAATTATTAAAATCTAAAGATTTAATTACTAGAGTTATATATACTAATGTAATTATTATTATAGATAGATTTATAAAATATATTATCTTAAACTTAACTTTAAAAGAGATATTTATAGAATAATATATAATATTAATATTTAAAATTATATTTAACTAGATTAGATTACTAATAGAAATAACTTTAGATTAAAATAAATTATTTATATTAAAATATTAATAAACTATTATAAAAATATATAGAATTATATATAAATTATTAATTATAAATTATTAATAGACTAATAGCTAGTCTAAAAGAATAATTTAGATAATATAATAATATCTAAGATATTATTTAAATTAGAATTAAATAGATTAGATAAAATTATTATTAATTATTTAATTTATTTTAAATAATATAGAAAATATAATAACTAGATAAATATTATATTTTATTAANATTAATATTTAAAATTATATTTAGCTAGACTAGATTACTAATAAAAATAATTTTAGATTAAGATAAGTTATTTATATTAAAATATTAATAGATTATTATAAAAATATATAGAACTATATATAAATTATTAATTATAAATTATTAATAGACTAATAGCTAGTCTAAAAAAATAATTTAAATAATATAATTGTGAGGCCGTGAAGCCTTCGGTGCGCACTATGTGCCGCACCTCGCTACACTAGCCTCACAGGGGGCTTGCCAAGCCACTAAATAGGAACATATATATATCCTGATCTTCGCATAGAGAATACCAAAGGTCAGCAATCAGTTTAACTATATAATAAACTATAGCTTTATTATTAAATTCTATTCTTATCTACTCTTTATATATTATCTTTATATTCTAATTGTTCTTTATCTTCGGAAAAAAAGTTAGTAAGTATTAGAAAATATAATTACTATTAAGAGTATCTCTATTTTAACTAATCCTATTAAATAAACTATATCTATAATAGAAGTCTAACTAGATATATTAAAAATAATAAATAAGATTATAGCAAAGCTAGATAAGAACTAGTCTATTAATAGAGATCTAAATCTAAAGATAATATAGTCAATCTTAAAATAAAAACTTAATAGTATATTAATAGAAAAACTTTAAACTATAAAAGTATAATTAGATTAAAAACTCTATATTATAAATCTAAAATAATAAATTTAATAAATCTAAATATAGCTATAAAATATATTAGTATTAATAAACTTTATATAATAATTAAATCTAAAAACTAAAAACCTTATTAATAGTAATTATAAAGAAAAGAGATTATAAATTAATATAATTTTTATAAAAAAATATCTAATAAGATTTAAATTAAAGAAACTTTATAGTAAAAAAACTCTAACTAAATTTAAAATATTTATAGAACGTATAGAATTATAGTTTAATAAATATCTAAAGTAGTATAACCAGTATTTATATTATAAAATAAATAAAGTTTTAAATAATTTAAATTTAAAATAGTTTCTTAACTTTAATATATATTAAAAAAAAAAAAATTAAAATAAATTATTTAGAAAGACTTTAAAGTATATTTATAATAACTATTCTATAACTTTAAACTTCTTTATATTATAACTATATAGAATTATAGTAACGTTAAATAACTAGAAAACTAATTAGTATAAAAATTTATTTATTATCTATAAATTTTAGAGAATTAAATAGATATATAATATATTAAAAAATAGTATATAAAGCTTCTTATAATTAAAATTCTATAACTAATATAAAATAAGTTATAAAAATATCTAAAGAAATCTTAAATATATAAAAATATAATCTAATTTCTATAAAAGCTAAAGAATATTATATTTAAATATTAGAAAATAAAGAACTCTTAATATTAAAATAATTAAGATAGTAATAGTAATAAATTTTAAATAAATCTAAATCTTTACTATATAAGACTAAGAAATTTAATAAATAATAATAAAAAGTATAACTAGTTTTTTTTAAAAAAGAAAACTATTATAAAAAAAAATAATAATAAGAATTTAAAAAAAAAAAAATATAATAAACTAAAAAATAACTAAGCTAGATTTATTTATAATTATTATAGTAAAGTAGATTACTAAAAAAAAAAATATTATAAGAAGAGATTTAATAATATATAAAAAACATTTAAATTATTAAAAAACTAGAATTCTAACGCTTATATATAGTAATAGTATTAAAGATAATATAAAAAAATAACTCTAAAAAAAAGTAATTATTAATTATAAAAATAGAACTCTCTAAGCTATTAGACTCTATAAAGATATAAATTTTTATTAATAGTAGAGCTTAGAATAATTTTATAAACTAAAAATTTACTAAAAAGTTTACTAGAGTTATTAAAATTATTCTAAAGTAAATAAAAGCTATTAATAAATAAGTTATTTAAATATATAAATAATATTATATAGATATAAAAATTAAAGACTTTAATAGTCTAATTTAAACTAGTAGACACACTCTATATATAATAAATATTAAAGAATATAATATAATCCTTAATATACTTTAGTTAAAGAAAATAAATCTTAATATAGATTAAATTATAGAGTAGTTTAAATATTAATGTGAGGATAATATATGGAAAGCAGGCAAGAATAGGATTCGATGATAAAGCTATGGTTCGCTATATAGTCAAACTGATTACTAACCTTCAGCATCCCTTATATAAAGGTCAGGATATATATGTGTTCCTATTTAGTAACTTAGCAAGCTCTCTATAAGACTAATATAGTAAGATATAGTATATAATACGCACTAAAGGCTTTATAGCCTTACATTATCCTTTCTTTTCTAAGAATTTATACTAGTAGTATTCGCGTAGGTTTTTTTAAAAAGTATAAATAAACTTAGACGCTGTTATTATAGAGACTAATATATATAATATAGAGATCTATCTATATATATTATTAATATATCGTTTATAGATTAGCTTATTATTTATTTCTTCTTTCTTAATATTAAATAATTTATCGCGCTGTTATTAGTTCTATTTCTAATTTCTTCTACTTCTTTCCTGCTCTCTTATTTATCTATTTTATTTAAATATAAGTATTATATCTTCTACTAATTATCTTATATCGCTTATAATATATAATTAAATGTTTATTTAGTTTATTATTTACTAATAATTTATAGAATAGTTCTAAAAAAGAAGATCTTTTACTATTTTTTAGCTGAATCGCTAATTACTTTCTTTTTAGATAAAGATATCTCTATTTCTAGCCATATTAGATTAACTTATTTAATTAATAATATATCTACTAACGCGCTATATTTTATAATATAAAAATAGTTAGTTAAAAAATTATTTATTAAAAAGAATAAGTCTGCTACTGCTTCTTTTTCTATAAAAAAGAAAAAGTAAGTGCGCTTTCTCTTTTTTATTAAAGTTAATAGGAATAACGATAATAATAAGAATAATAATAGTAATAAAAAAGAAAATAAAGCTCTATTATCTAATATACTAATTCTTTTATTTTATAAACCTTATATATATCTTTTAAAGATATATCTTTTATCTTATTAATACTATCTTTAATAACTAGCTATTAATCTTAATCTAGAGTATCTTAGTTTTAGTTCTAAACCTTATTCTTACTATAAGAAAATAAAGAAGTCTATAGCTAAATACTATTTAATAAATATTTTATTTATTTATATATTACTGTAGATATTAATATTTAATAGATCTCTATAGAATAGCTTAATTAGACTATATAGACTATTACACTAGTAATAAAATATATTATTAATTAAAAAAATACTATTAAAGTATTAAATATAATAATATATTATTAGTCTAAGCTTTATTTAGTAAAGTCTTTATTTAGTATAGATAATTCTACTTTTACTATAGCTAAGTAGAGTAATTTATTTATTATTATAATAGTGAATTTCTTATCTCTAATCTAATAGTCTTTAAGTAGATATTCTATTCTCTTTAATAGCTTTATATTAAAAATTGCTGCCTTATATAGATTAACTATATTATTCTATATATAATGTAGATTATTTATTTCTAGTTATAAAGATCTTTTTAATAACTATAATATTATATTTAATCTTAAACTTATATATCTACTAGCTAAAATATATAAGTTCTATTATACTCTATATAAGATCTAATATACGCTTAATAACTATCTTTACTTTTATAGATTTATTTAAAAAAAGTCTTTTTTTATATAGTAATATTATAGTCTTTAAATCTAATATAAAATATATTTTATTATCCTTTAAGGCTTTTTATAAATATTCTAGTATTTTAATATAATACTTTATAAAACTTATATTTTAGATATTTTTAAATAATTTAGATTTATTTTATTTTTTATTTTGTTTATGTTATATATATAATCTTTAGACTTTTAATAAAAAGTTCTTTTATTTTTATTCTTTTTAATTTACTAATATAGTTTTAAAATAATTTATTTTTTAGCTTTCTTTTTTAAGTAGATATTTAGAGCTTTAATTTAATTAATTATATCTTTTAATTTCTAAATAGCTTCTTTATTCAACTATTTTTTCTATTAGATTAGATATTTTATTTTTTTATCTTATTTTTAGTTCTAAACTATTTTCTATATAATATACTTAGGTTTGCTATCTACTAGCATTAGTCCTAAAGATATATAGTTTCTAACATTAGTATAGTATAGCTTTAGTAAGAAGATATAGAAGACTAAATAGATCTTTTTATATCTTAGAATAAGGTTTAGCTTATAAATATTTATTCTTTATATATCTAATATTTAGAAAGAATCTAAATATCTATTAGTTAGTTTCTTATTATATTAAAATAAGACTATATTTTTTATTTAAAATATAATTTATTTTCTAATCTTAAATTTCTAATAGATTCTTCTTTAATTATAGTATTTTATTTAAATTTCTTTAGCTTATTTTAAGTATTTCTAAATATTCTTTTGCTTAATATAGAGTTTTTCTATCTAGTTTATAGCCTATAGTTTTCTATTTTTTAAGTTTAATGGTATATCCTAGGATATATCTATCTTTAGATTTCTTTAAAATCTTATAAGGATTTTTATTAGAGATTGCTTTATAATACTATACTAACTATTATTATATATATTTTATACTAGTAAAATCTACTATAGCTAATTTATCTATTTATAATTTATATAGTATTAAAGAAAGTACTTTATAAGTTAATTTTAATATTTAATCTATCTATCTATTTATAAATAGATTATTATTAATAATTAGTATTATATTCTTAGATAATAGTATATAATCTATTAGAATTTATTAATAAATAGTTTATTTTAATTTAAAATAATATACTATAAAAATATAATTTATTATATTAGATTTTTAATAAGTAGCTTTACTAACTTTTTAATTAATAATACTTTTTATATTAGTAGATAGATAATATACTTTAAAAATAGATTAATAATAACTAATATAGTATTAACTATTGCTTTCTACTATTTTATAGATAGTAATTCTATTATAAAATCTATAATTACTATTTTAAATAGTTTTAATAAAATTAGTAATAGCTTAAGTAGTCTATATTATTAATATTTATATATTTTAATCTATTAATATATAGAATAAATATAAATATAGTAGTCTATATTAACTTTTAATACTAGCTAATAGTATTTTTAATAAATAACTACTATTATATAGATTTTTTTAAAGTAATCTCTTTATATATTATTATAGTTATTTTTTATAATTTTTAATTATAAAACTTTATTAGATAATATATATATAGCTTTCTTATATTAAAAAAAATTATATTTCTTAATACTTTATATTAAACTTTTAATCTATCTCTTATAGAGTTCTTTTAATTTTTTTTATATAAAGACATTCTTTTATTAGTATATTTAAAAAAAACTCTTTATATTAAGTTTTATTTCTAAATAAGCTATTTTAGTTCTTATAGCTTTAGCTACTAGGAACTATAGTATTAGAAATTCTAAACTCTCTATATTACTAATAGTAGTATTCTTATTTATAAAAATATTTCTCTTTTTAGGCTTATAGAAATTCTTTTTATTAATAAAAAAAGATATCTTTTTAATTTTTTATATTTACACTAATATATTTATAGATATAATTTAATTATTTAAAGAGTTTAGTTCTTATTCTTATTTTTTAAAATAATCTTTCTATAGTTTTTCTTATAGGATTAAGAGTATTATTATATTTTCTTTAATACTATCTATATAATCTAAATAATAATTTAATATAT
>MJVA01000408.1:775-14825 GCA_001939245.1 Talaromyces wortmannii
AAAGCTGTAGAAAGATTATTTTAAAGAGTAAAAATAAGAACTAAACTCTTTAAATAACTAAATTATATCTATAAATGTATTAGCGTAAATATAAAAAACTAAAAAGATATTTTTTTTTATTAATAAAAAGAATTCTTGTAAGCCTAAAGAAAGAAATATCTTTATAGATAAGAATATTATTATTAATAATATAGAAGATTTAGAACTTCTAGTACTATAGTTTTTAGTAGTTAAAGCTATAAAGACTGAGATAATCTATTTAGAAATAAAGTCTAATATAGAGAGTTTTTTTTAGATATATTAGTAAGAAAATGTTTTTATATAAAGAAAATTAAAAGAACTCTATAAGGGACAGACTAAGGATTTAATATAAAGTATTAAAGAATATAATTTTCTCTAATATAAAAAAGCTATATATATACTATCTAATAAAGCCTTATAATTAGAAATTATAAAGAATAACTATAATAATATATAAAAAGACCACTTTAGAAAAACCTATATAATAATAATTATCTATTAAAAATACTATTAGCTAATACTAAAAGTTGATATAGACTACTATATCTATATCTATTCTATATATTAATAAATCAAAGTATATAGATATTAATAATATAAACTATTTAAGCTACTATTAGTTCTATTAGAATTATTTAAAATAATAACTATAGATTTTATAATAAAATTATTATTTATAGAATAATAAGAGATAATAATTAACACTATATTAATTATTATTAATTTATTCTTAAAGTATACCATCTATCTATTAATATAGAAAATATTATTGGTTAAAAAGCTAGCAAAACTATTTATTAAAAATCTAGTATAATAGATCACATTTTTATAATATATTATTTTAAATTAAAATAAGCTATTTACTAGTAAATTCTAGTAGACTATATACTATTATCTAAGAATATAATACTAACTATTAATGATAGTCTATCTATAAATAAATAAATAAACTAAATATTAAAACTAGTTTATAAAGCACTTTCTTTAATACTATATAAACTATAAATAGATAGACTAGCTATAGTGAATTCTATTAGCGCAGAATATATATAATAATAGTTAGTATAGTGTTATAGGGTAATCTCTAATAAAAACCTTTATAGGGTTCTAAGGAGATCTAAAGATAAATATACTCTAAGATATATTATTAAATCTAAAGAATAAAGAACCACAGGCTATAAACTAGATAGAAGAACTCTATATTAAGTGAGAGAATATTTAGAAATACTTAGAATAAACTAAAAAAATTTAAATAAAGTACTATAACTAAAAAAAAATTTATTAAAAATTTAAAATTAAAGAACAAGTTATACTTTAAATAAAGAATATAGCCTTATTCTAATATAATAAAAAACTAACTGATAGATATTTAAATCTTTTCTAAATATTAGATATATAAAAAATAAATATTTATAAGCTAGACTTTATCTTAAGATATAAAAAGATCTATTTAGTCTTTTATATTTTTTTACTAGAGCCATATTATACTAATACTAAAAATTATATATCCCTAGGACTAGTACTAGTAGACAGTGAATCTAAATATATTATATAGAAAATAATTTAAGACTAAAAATAAGATAAAAAAATAGAGTATCTAGTCTAATAAAAAAAATAATTAAATAAAGAAACTATTTAAAAACTAAAAAATATAGTTAACTAGATTAAAGCTTTAAATATCTACTTAAAAAAAAAACTAAAGAATAAACTACTTTAAAACTATATTAGTAAATTAAGAAAAGTAAAAATAAAAAGACTTTTTATTAAAAATCTAAAGACTATATATATAATGTAAATAAAATAAAAAACAAAATAAATTTAAATTATCTAAGAATATCTAAAATATAAGCCCTATAGAGCACTATATTAGAATATTAAAATATTTATAAAAAGCTCTAAAAAATAATAAAATATATTTTATATTAGATCTAAAGACTATAATATTATTATATAGAAAGAGACTTTTTTTAAATAAATCTATAGAAATAAAGATAGTCATTAAATATATATTAGACCTTATATAGAATATAATAGAATTTATATATTTTAGCTAGTAGATATATAAGTTTAAAATTAAATATAGTATTATAATTACTAAAAGGATCTTTATAACTAAAAATAAATAATCTATACTATATATAGAGCGATATAATTAGTCTATATAGAGTAGCAATTTCTAATATAAAGCTATTAAAAAGAGTAGAATATCTACTTAAAAACTACTAGATTAAAGATAGAGGATTTACTATTATAATAATAAATAAATTACTTTACTTAGCTATAGTAAGAGTAGAACTATCTATATTAAATAGAGGCTTCGCTAAATAAGGCTTAAACTAATAATATATCGCTATATCTAATATTTTAATAGTATCTTTTTAATTAGTAGTATATTTTACTATTAATATAATAATCTATATAGTCTAATTAAGCTATTCTATAGAGATTTATTAAGTATTAATATCTATAATAATATATAAATAAATAAAATATTTACTAGATAGTACTTAACTATAGACTTCTTTATTCTTTTATAGTAAAGATAAGATTTAAAACTAGAGCTAGAATATTCTAGATTAGAATTAATAACTAGTTACTAAAAGTAATATTAATAAAATAGAAAATATATTTTTAGAAAATATATATAAAGCTTATAAAATAAAGAGATTAATATATTAAATAATAAAGCTTTACCTTCTTTTTTATTACTATTATTATTCTTATTATTATTATCATCTCTATTAGCTTTAATAGAGAAGAGAGAATACATTTATTTCTTCTTTTTTATAAAGAGAGAAGCAGTAGTAGATTTATTTTTTTTAGTAGATAACTTTTTAATTAACTATTTTTATATTATAAAATATAATACACTAGTAGATATATTACTAGCTGAATAAGTCGATCTAATATAGCTAAAGGTAGAGATATCTCTATCTAAGAAGAAAGTAACTAGTAATTTAGTTAAAAAATAGTAAAAGATCTTCTTTTTTAGAGCTATTCTATAAATTATTAATAAATAATAAATTAAGTAAATATTTAATTATATATTATAAGCGATATAAGATAACTAGTAAGAGATATAATATTTATATTTAAATAAAATAAACGAATAAGAAAGTAAGAGAGAAGTAAAAGAAATTAGAAATAGAGCTAATAGTAATATAATAAACTATTTAATATTAAAAAAAAAAAAATAAATAATAAACTAATCTATAAACAATATATTAATAATATATATAGATAGGTCTTTACATTATATATACTAGTCTCTATAATAATAGCACTTAAATTTATTTATACCTTCTAAAAAAATCTACATAAATACTATTAATATAGATTCTTAGAAAAAGAAGAATAATGTAAGGCTGTAAAGCCTTTAATACGCACTATATACTATACCTTGCTATACTAGTCTCACAGAGGGCTTACTAAGCCACTAAATGGGAACACACATATATCCTGACCTTCGCACAGGGGATACTAAAGGTCAGCAATCAGTTTAACTACATAGCGAACCATAGCTTTACCATCGAATCCCATTCTTGCCTGCTTTCCATATATTATCCTCACACCTACTCGGAACCGACTAGGAGGCTACTCGCTACCGAGGCAATATAAACATGCGTGGATGGAAAAAATGGGTTATGAGATTTCAAGAATAATCCGCTTGAGGCTTCCTAATCCATGGGGGAAGGCCTTAAGCTTATAAGTGTAATCTAAGAAGCATTCTTACTTCTCAATTAGGTTGTATAATGCGAGTATGCGGGATAAACCCCTCAATTATGACATATCACAATTGAGGTTATTCCCGAGACCTGAGGATCTGCAGGATCCTTGGCCAATTGGAACAGACTAGTATGCAGGGCCTCACAGTAAAAAGATTAAAAAATCTAGAATTTAAAAAAAATTCTTTTTATTTATATTTTTAATACTATGGAGTGCTTATAATTTTTTAGAAGTTTTTTTATATTATTAAGATTCTTTTTATTTAACTATAAATTTTTATATAATGGATATCTAAGCTATTTAATTAAATATTGCTTTTATTAGTAGTGTATTTAATAATTAATAATAGCCTTAATTTTTTATTTTTTATAGTTATTAACTATAATTATTTAGTGTTTTTGTGTTGTTTTTTTCTCTTTTTATTTATAATAGGGTTCTAATAAGGATATGTAGAATATTAGATGAATTTAATGCTAACTGCTTAGTAGTCTGAGTTAATAAGCTTGTTAGTCTATTTTATTAATAACTTTAAAGCTTTTTTTAAATGGAAAGTCCAACTTTTTATTTAGATAGAAGGATTTAAGATTTTTTATAAATAATATTACTTTATTTTTTATTAAATATTCTTGGGGCTGATGCTTTTAATTATAATAAGTGGTTTGCGCTATGATAGCCTGTTTAAAGTAGAATTTGACTATTTTTTTAACTTTCTTAATTTTTTTTATATGTTCTTAAATGCTCTATATAAAAGAAAGTCCATGTTACGGGCTAGGTCCCGTCTTGCTGGTCTAATATAGATCCAGGAATTAAGTAGATTCGAATATAAGGAAAAGAAAGAAAAGGTTCGCAAAGATTTAGATTATTAATATAGATAGATATAGGTCTTCTAAACGTTTTAATAAATTAAATCTAGACTAAGAATTTCTATTATATTAAAATAAATATAGTTATATTATAAGAATAAAGCTTAAGTACTTTAAAGCTAGAATTTTAATATTATTCTTTCTCTCTAGTAAAAGTAATATAGTATTAAAATTAATAATTAAGTACTTTAGTATTTTCTAAAAAATATATTAGCTTTTATATTAATTATATATATCTAATTTAATAAATAAAATATTACTTTATATATTTATAATCTTAATATATAGTTTATTTATTAAAAATTCTATTAATTAGATATTTTTTATTTTTTTTTACTAGTTATGCTAGCAGTTAATAATTAAATTAGATCTATAAAAAGAGTAGATATATAGCTATAGAATAAAAAAATATTATATAAAAAATATTATAAATAGTTTTAAAAATATTAAATTAATATATATAGAATTTTATTTTCTTTAATATTATATATTTTATATATTAAATATTTAGTTTTTTTAAAAATTATTTAATTTAGATATTTTAAAGATTTAATTATATTTTTTATTCTACTTTATACTTTAAAAGGGTTTTTTAATAATAATTTATAATATTTTCTATTTATTATTATACTATAATAAGCTTAGTTTATACTATATTAAAGATTTATTATAGTTTAATAACTATATTATTTATATATTTAGTAGTAGTTTTATATAATTTAAATATTAAAGTAATTTTATTAAACTAAAATAGTTTTATATTATATTTATATATTAAAAAAAAGAGATTAATATTAGTTAAAATAATATTTTATTTATTTATTACTAATTATATTACTATAATTAGTAAAGCTTAATTAATTTAAAAATAAATATAGAAATTCTATAGATATTCTTTTATTATAGTGTTAGTACGTTCTGTCTATCTATTAATTTAAAAGTAGTATGTAGTTAAGAGTTATTTTATAATTTTTAGATATATATATATATCTTTTTAAAGATTATTAATAAATTATATTTTTTAATTTAATATTATATTATTAAATAGTCTATATTTATATATAAATTAATTAATAAACTTTAATATAACTATTTTAGTATTTAAATATTTATATAGAACTAGTATAATCTTTTTCTTTAATTAATTAATAATTATTATAAGATTTAAATTTTTATTAGATATAGATAGCTTTTCTATAAAATCTATATTAATATTCTTTTATATTTATAAGGGAGTAAAAAGTGATTTTAATAAATTCTATTAATATTATTTCTATACAATATTCGCGCTATATTTATTATAGTTATTAGTGAACTTTTAAATATCTTTAAATAAATTTAGCTAGTAGAATTATTAAGCTATTATTATATAGATTATATTTTAACTAGAATATCTAGTTAAGTAAAAATTATATATTTTTTATATAATTTAGATATATAATAATTTATTATTTAATATTTATTATTAGTCTTAAAATAGTAATTAATCTATTATATTAATTATATATTTAAATATTATAGTATAAAGCTATAGATCTTAAAAAAACTAAAAAAGCTTCTAATATATAGTTTTTTTAATTTATTTATAATTTTTATTTTTAGCTTTAGCTAGTTACTACTATTCTTTTAAAAATTATCTAAGAATAATTAAATAAGAATTCTAGAGTCTAAAATTAATTAAATAAGAATTCCTAGAATCCTTTTATAATTTTTTTAAATAAGATCTATCTATATACTATATATAGACTATATTAAAATTTTTTTTTAAATCTTCTTTAAGAAATTTTTTAATATAATTTTTAGATTTAATATTAATAAACTTTAAAAGTTATTTATCTCTATATACTAGCTATTTATTATTAATTTTATAGAGTATATTCTATAAATATTATAATAATATATTAGATTTAGTAATTAATTATTTTAATTAATACTAAAACTTATAATTAAAATATAAGAATATATTAGTCTATCTTATCTATTTTTTATTTAACTATTAGAGTTGTATAAAGTATTTAAAATTCTAATAGTTAGTTAGAATAATAAACTTATAAATATCTATTAGTTTAGATTCTTATTATTTTAAATATATTATTATTGCTAATAGTTTCTTATTATAAATTTTATAATTATACTCTGCGGATATATATTTTTAAGAGAAATAAATATAGATTTATAAAAATTCTTTATTATTATATTATAATAATATTCTGCTAATAATATATTCTAAAGAATTAGCTTCTACTATTATATTTTAATCAAGATTAAACTATATAAATAATAGATTATCTATAAATATTTACTTTAGCTATTTAAAAGCCTTATTAATAATCTTAATTTAAATAAACTAAATTCTCTTTTTAATTAATTCTATTAATAGATAGATTATATTAGAATATCTTTAAATAAACTATTAATAGAAATTTATAAATTCTAAAAATAATTATATATTTTTTATATATATTAAAGCTTTCTATTTTAAGATAACTAAAATCTTTATAGAGTTTATTTAAATTTTTTTATCTACTTCTAGTATAAAATCTAAGTATTTTATTATCTATACTTTAAATTTATATTTATTAATATCTAGCTATAATTTTATAATATATAGATATTCTAATACTTTTATTATTTATTATTAATAATATATATAACTACTTTTTATAAAAATAAATATATTATCTAGATAGATAGATATAAAATTATCTAGAAACTCGCGAAAAGTCTAATTAATATAGTATTAGAATATATTTAGTATATTAGCTAAATTAAAAAATATTATTAGCTATTTATAAAGTCTAAATCTAGTTTAAAAGATTATCTTCTATTTATCTTCTTTAGTAATATATATTTTATAAAAGACTATAATAATATTAAGTTTTATAAATTATTAGACTTTAGATATTTACTATAAAGTTTTATATATTAATAGTAGAGAGTACTAATCTTTTTTAGTTATAATATTAAACACTTAATAGTCTATATAAAAGTATAATCTATCTTTAGATTTTCTTATAAATAAAACTAGCGCTATAGTAAGCAAATTATTTATATATATAAAGTCTTTTAATAGTAAATTATAAAAAGTTTTTTATAGAATTAATAGTTCTTTCTATAATATATTATAGAGAGAGCTTTATAATATCTTTAAATTATATCTTTTCGTATTAGTATTGACTAGTTTAATTCTATAATTAATATTTAGATATAGTAATAGTAACTTATTTATCTCTTTTAAATTAAATAGATCTAGAAATCTATAATAATATTTAAATAGTTTATTTTTAAAATTTATTTATAATTTTAGAACTAGAGCCTTCTTAATATTTTTTATTAAAATTATAAATATATTAATTCTCTTCTTATTTTATATTCTTTTTAAAATCTTTATTATAGCTATACTAATCTACTAAAAAATATATTTAGATTATAATAAATTATTTTTATTAATAGATATTCTATTTTTAAATTCTAGTTAGTTTTCTATAATATTAATTTTTATATATTAATATTCTATCTATAGAAGTTTTAATATTATATTATATTTATATTTTAGAACTATATAAAAGTAAATTTTTTTTTATATATTCTTTTTTATATCTAATATTATATATATAATTTTTTTAATATATTAGAATACTAAATTATTATATCTTTTAATAAATCTAGATTTAATTATACTATAATTTAGCTTTTTCTTTTAAATAAAGATCTTTTTAATAATCCTATAAATAAAACACTCACTATTAATTAAAATATTAATATTAATTTTATAGTCTAACTATATATCTATATTAAATAAAGATCTATTAAATCTTTTTATTATCTTCTTAAAATCTTTAAAATTATAAACTATTTTATATTTTAGTTTTTATAAACAATATTATATAGAAGCTATTCTTTTAATTTAAATATATTATTTAATTCTATATTAAATTTAGTCTTATTCTCTTATACTTTAATATTAAATAATATTATTAGTTTATTATATTTCTTTTTATTATAATTTTTTAGAGATAGTACTTAATAAAATAATATAAATTTAAAATAGTACTAAATAATATAGTTTAATTTTTTATATTAGTAATAATTATCTATTCTAATAATATTAATTAATAGACCTATAGATATTTAATCTATAATCTAAAATTATTCTTTATTAAAAAAGTTTTTTTTACTAAAGATATAAAAAATATTCTATATATTTTACTTATATTAAAACTAGAGATTATTAATTTTTTTTAACTCTTTAAGATTATTTATTATTTAATATAGATATTTATAAAAAACTTTATATTATTTTAATATATTATTTTTAATAGTTATATATTTTATTTCTTAATTAATTATAATTTTTAATTATAAAATTTTTATATTATTAATCTATAATTAGTTTTTTATAAGAAATAATAATTATTTAAATTTACTAATAAAATCTTAAAAAAAAATATATTTTTATTATATATAATTAAATTTTAAATTTATTTTTTCTATAAATTAATAATTTTTAAATAATATATTAAAATATATAAAAAAAGCTTTTAGTATAATAAAAATAATTATATTTATAATTTTATAGAGCTATATTTAAAGATAAATTTTTATCTAAATCTTTTCTACTAACTATCTATAGATATATTATAACTATTTATATAGTTCTTTAATCGCTAGTATATTAATTATTAATTTTATATATAAAATTACTATAAACTATATATATTTTAAATAATTAAAATTATTATATTTATTAAAATAATTAAAAGAGTAATATAATTTATTTATAATATATATAAAGATTACTAATAATATAATATTAGTAAAAATTTTAAAAATAAATAAATTAATTATATTACTAACTTATTTTTTAATATATAATAGATAAACTAATATATTTATTAAAAATAATTCTATTTATTATATTTATTCTAGTAGTAATTAGTTTAATTTTAAAAATATATTTATTTAATTTAAATTATTTTTTAATAGATTATTTATTATATTAGATAAATTTTTTAATACTTAATCTAATTATTAGAGAGTAATAATATAATAATTTAATTCTTTAAATAAAGAAAATTAATATAGTTCTTAAAGATTTAACTTAAATAAATAAGAAATAATTATACTAGTTTAACTCTTTAGATAAAAAAAGTAACATATTCTTAATTCTTTAAATAGAGAAGATAGATAATATTTAAATCTAATATTATAAGCTAGATCTCATTTTATTAATCTAATATAGATCTAGAAATTAAATAGATTTAAATATAAAAAAAAGAAAAAAAAGATTTATAAAGATTTAGATTATTAATATAGATAGATATAGGTCCTCCAAATATCTTAGTGAACTAGATCTAGGCTAGGGGTTTTTGCTATACTGAAACAAGTGCGGTTATACCACGAGAGCGAAGCTCAAGTACTTTGGGGCCAGGACCCTAACAGTCCAATAGATTTATTAAAAGATATCTTTAGGTCGAAGCTAATTAAGCTTTAAAATAATAAGGTTTTTGTACCTATATATTTAGAGTTGTTATATACAAACTAGGCTATAAATAAATATTTTGTTTAATTGTCTTATTATTAATTAGTATAATAATGTAAGTAGTATTTTAAAATCTAATTTAATTATTTAGTCTGGTTATTAGTTTATAGATAGAAAGCGGTATTAAGTTATTTTTTAATTCTAAATTAATATATTAAGTTAGACTAGAATTCACTAGTAAAAAGTGACTTTTTATTAAAAATAATACTATTTAGATAATTATAAATATTAAAGATCTTTTTAGTTATTATATCTATAAGTTTTTTAGTATTTATATTTTTTTTATAAAAGATAAAAGTACTTAGCTTAGTAAAATAGTTAACTATAATTAATATTATATTATAGATTGTTTTTTAAAGCAAGCTTAGAGATAGATTAGTAATAAAATCTATAGATAAGCTCTTGCTTAATTAAGTTAGTATTAATAAGAACTATAATTAATTATAAGACTAGTGCTTATATATTTTTATAAGTTAGTAAATTTTATAAGTATAAATATACTTGTCTATATTTTAGTTTATTTTAAACTAATAATATTTCTAATTTAAAAAATTAGAAGTTTTAATAACGCTAAAATGATTTATATATAGGTAATTATAATATAATCTTATAAATATACTTTATAGAGCTATATTTTTTAATATATATACTTTTTCTTAGTAATATAAAATATTATTTTTAATAGTCTAGATTATTTCTAGATTAATTCTAAGTTAGTTCTCCAGTGAATTTATTATATTGATTTTAGAAATCTTAGCCACTTTAACTATTTTTTATTATATAAAGATGTTTTTTTACTATAGCTTTTATATTAGATCTATTATTACTAATATTAAAGAGCTAAAAATATTTTTAGCTTATACTATTCCTAGTATAAGACTTCTTTAATAGTAAATTATATAATTCTTATTATTTTATTTAAGATCTATATAAGATTTTTTTGTATTTATTCTCTTTTTAAAACTATTTTTTAGAAATATTAGACTTACTAATTATATATTAGATTTTAAAATATTAAGCTTTAGTTTCTATTATAAGATTAAAAATAAACTGATATCTTTTTCTCTTTTACTATTTTTAAAAAAGTTTAATTACTAGAATAGAATATTTAAAAGGTTTTTTATTTTAAGCTTATATTTAATTTTAAAATTATAAACTATTAAAAGCTAAGTTTATTTAGTTTATTTTATATTTAGTTTCTTTATAAAGAAAAAGTATATTAAGTTTTAGTAATCTATTTATATATAGATTATATACTTACTATTTTTAAAATAGTAATATTATTTTTAAAAAATATAAACTATTATATTTAATTTCTAATTATATATAAGCTAGTACTATTCTTAGTTATTATATTTCTGATTTAGGAAAGTAATAGAATGTTAATATAATTAATTTCTAGTTAGAGCTAATTTAAAGTTAGATTATAGAAGTATAATATCTTTGTTAATTTTTAAGATATCTATTATAATTATTATTTTTTTATCTAGATTAAAGTGTTATATAATTAAAAGGTTTATAAAGGCTTTATAAAGCTTATTAAATGCTGCTTTTATTTCTAAAGATAGTTTAAATCTATAGATCTCTATTCTGGGGTTATTTTTTATTATATTTAATAGTAAAATTATTAAAGTAGAAAAATTTTTTATAAACTTTCTAAAAAACCTAATAAAGTCTAGAAAAACCTATATATCTTATATAGACTTAGGTTTAGACTAATTAGTAATAATCTTAGTATATTTAGTATTTATTAAGGTTCTATACTTATTTATAATATAATCTAGAAATTTAACTTTTTACTAATAGAAACTATACTTTAAAGCTTTTATAAATAATTAATAATCTTTAAGTCTTTATAAGACTTATTTAATATGCTCTTTATATTTTTTAAAAGATTTAAAAAAGATTAATATATTATTAAGATATATAATTATAAAATTATTAATTAGACTTTTTAACGCGTTATGGATATAAAATTAGAAAGTAGTAGAGATATTAGTTAATCTAAATAATATAATTAAATATTTAAAATATCTATATTAGATTTAGAAAGTAGTTTTCTATTTATTTTCTTATTTAATCCTTATTCTGTAATATATATTATGGAGATTAATTTTTATATAAAGTCTAGATCTAATTAATTAGTCTAATATCTCGTTAATTTTTGGTAGTAGATAGCGGTTTTTAATTGTTATCTTATTAAGATTGTGATAATCTATATAAATATATAGTGATCTATTTGTTTTTTTAATAAATAAAACTGGTGTATCTGTTGGGCTTGTTGATTTTTAGATCTATTCTTTTTGCTATATTTCTTTAAGATAGATATAGAGATGTTTTAGTTCTTTAGTAGAATAAGGATATAAAAGCTTATAAGATGATTCTTTTAAATCTAATTTTAAATTTATCTGATAATTAATGTTTTTAAATAATAAGATAGCTGCTTCTTTTTTTGAAAATACTTCTATATATTTTTTATATGTTTATAGAAGTACTTCTTTTTTTAATTTTAATAATTTTACTATTAGAAGAAAAGAAGTTATTATTTTTATTAAGATATTAAAGTGTTTTAATTTTTTTATTTTAATTTAGATAATTAATTCTTTACTTTTTCTGAATTACTATTTTTATTTATATTAGGTTAGAATTATAGAGTTTTTATTCTAAAGTTATCTTTTTTTTAGAATAACATTAAATCTAGTTATATTAATAATATAAAACTTTAAAAAGTAGTTTTTTTGCTATTTTTTAATATTAATAAGCGTAGTATCTAGATTAAAAATATTAAAATAGATTATGATTTATTTATTTATAAATTCTACTAGCTTTTTAAGGTTCTAAATTAGCTTTTAGTTAGCTTTAAATAAGAACTTTAAAGATATAAAATTCTTATTTATTTTTATATTAAGTATAGCTATTACTTTTAATATTATTTTTAAAAGTATTATTTTAACTTAAATTAATATAATAAAGTTTTTTTTATTTATTTTATTTCTTAAGTTAGTTATTACTAGTTAAAATTATTATATTATTTTTTTTTTAGAATGTTTCTTAGTCTCTTTTTTCTTTTTAGATTAAATTATATTTAATTTAAATAGAATTAGTTTATCTTTTGCTATATAAGTGTGAGAGGGTTATTCGGAAAGCAGGCGAAGCACTGGATTTGGCAACTAAATGTATGTATAGATATATATATAAACTGATTACTATCAGTAGTATATTTACTGTATATATAATAGAAGTAATTTTTTGCTCTACTAGTGCTTTAGCAAATATTATATAAAGCTTTCTAAGGATGCTGAATATATACTAAGAGATTATATACTAAATATAATATTTAAAGCCTTATATTCTCCTTTCTTTTTATAGAATTAGCGTTATATATTAATATAGAGTTATAAATAGTCGCTAATATAGAGATATTAGTTATTTTAAGTTACTAATATCATAGGTGTGCGCTATAATAGTTATTACGCTTATTGCCTAATATAAAAGATATAGATTAACAGTTATATATAATTATTATTATTATAAAAATTATATTATTATAAAAGTATTAAATTTTCTTTTTCTTTACTATATATTTCACTATAATATTTTACTTCTCTATATTGCTTCTCTACTTTTACTCTTCTTTATATTGTATTGTTCTTTATACCTCTTAAGTAAATATTAAACTATTATAAAATATATATATTATAATTAGTTACTTTAGCTATTAATTTAAAGATTTATTACTAATTTAAAATAGTACTTTATATATTAAATTATAATATTACTATCTATATTATTCTTATAGCTAAATATACTAATATTAAAAAGTTTTTTATAAAAAAGTAAAAAATTTATAATATTTCTTTATCTATATTTAAATTACTATTAATTTAGTAAATTAATA
>MJVA01000048.1:0-12148 GCA_001939245.1 Talaromyces wortmannii
TATTTAATATAAAAATAAAATATAGTAGACTAAATATATAATAATAAATAAGTATCCTTATATACTAAAGTCCTTATATAGTAATTATAGTATTACTATATAAGCTATACTACTAGTCTTATATTAATCATAGTATAGCTATAATTACTATATAGTTATATATTTAATATATCTTTACTAGATATATATTTATTATTATAGTATAGCTATACTCTTAGATATATTTATACTAAGTATATTTATATAGAATAAGTGTATATATACTAGATATAACTTTATTAGAATAGTATAGCTGTATTATTCTAGTATATCTATACTAGATGTTCTTTTACTAGATTAGTATATCTATATTAACCAGGTTATATAAGTATCTGTGTAGTTACTTCTGTCTTTATTAGTATAATTAGATAATCTTCTTTATAGGAGTTTTTGGGTAAGCCTTGCTTATATAAGTAGTGTCCGCTACTTATCGATTGGCTGAGCGTTAAGCAATCTTCTGACAATTATAAATTATATAAATTCTATTAATAATCTTTTTAATTTTATAGATATGACTAGCTATTTATAAAATTTTAAATTAATTAAAAAAATAATTTTCTATATATTTTTTAGCTTTATTTATAGATTATAATATTTTTATTTAATATTAAATATTTGTCAGAAGAATCGATAACTCACAGCCAATTATACCCCTTATGTCAGCAACCGCTGAAATAACGCTACATATGCGGGCTATATAAAAAGGATAAATGTGGATACTAACCCTATTAGGCTTAGTGAAGCAGAGTACTTAGTAAGTTAAAATGAGCTAAGATCAGTTACTATAATATATTGTATTAGGCGATATAATATAATATATCAAGTGATTAGATATATTATACTTAATAATATAATATAAGGAACTATATAAGGATATTTATTTACTATTATATATCTAGCTTATTATATTTTATCTTTATACTATAATAGTATACTATTATTACTTTTTAATATACTTTACAGCCTATTATTATAATAGTACTTTACTTTTATCTCTAAATTATTTTATAAACGTTCTCCTTCTGACTTTAGTTAATAAAATATCTACCACAATTCATATTTTAGTGACGAGTTATTGAACTATTTAATAATAAAACACTCTTATAACACGAAGTATAAGAACTAGATAAGTAATTAATCTTAGCTAATATAATAGACAACGCTCTAGGACTAGTCTTAACTACTAGTAATATCTCTAGAATTACTATAAGTACTATAACTCTTACTATTAAGCTTTAGGATACTCTTATATATATTAAAGCCCTTAAAGCAATATAAAGTAATTAATTAAAAATTAAAAAAGTCAAACTCTTTTTAGAAGTATTAAAAACTTTTAATATCTTTTTTACTTAAATAATAATCTATTTCGTAAATAACATTAAGAAGTATAATAAAGAAGCTAGAAAAGTTTTAGCTATATTAAGCTTTCTTATAGAAGATATAATGAAATAGTTCGCACTATATATAAATAATTAGATCGATAACATAACTAATCTAAAAGAATCTAAGATTATTTTTCTATTTAGCAGCTATAATTATTTTAAAAGCAAACTAAAGTAACTCTATAGAACTATTAATAAAGAACTTATCGCTATATATAAAATATAAAACATTAAATAAGTTTAATCTATAAGAGAATACATCTCTAAGTATCTATAAGTGTCTAATAATCTTAAATATAGCGATCAAAGATATAGAGATCAATTCTATTAAGAACTTAAAAAGAGTATTAAGAATATAATTTCTATAATAAATCCTAGACTAAAAACTTTTCGAAATATAATAGAAGCAGTATTATATATTAATTTCTAATAATTTAATCAATAAATAGAAAAAAAAAACGGATAATACTCTAGAGAAAATCATCAAGCTAATATAGCACAACACTGAGGACTATAATATAATAAAAACGGAGATATCAGAATATAACTAAACACTATAATTAGTAAAGAAGAAATAGTATAATATAAAAAAAATAAGATATACTATAAATATAGATAAAAAAGATACTACTTATAATAATATCGATAAAAACAAAAGAACTAGAATAATAATATTAGTCTTTAGAAAGTTAACACTATATATTAATAAATTATAGCTATGCACTAAATTATCACTATCTTAAATAAAAGCAATAATGAATAAAAAGAATAGATTAACAAAGTCAAGGACTTCTAAGGACTACAACTAGAAAAAAAATTTTATAAGGTATTCCAAGAATATAGGAATAATAGCTCTAAGCAACTCAAGGGACGCTTTAAATAAAGTTTAAAAAGAGAACTATCCTAGAAAGAAGACACTAAACTAAAAAAAGCGCACCCCTACTTACAATATGATCAAAAGGAAAAAGAACCAATTAAAAAGCCCTATAGAGAAGATTAATATAGATAAACTACTAGATAGCATATTAATAACCTTTTATTAGAAAATAAAGACAAATACACCCTAACATTTCAAAACAATAGAAAAGATGACCATATTAACTATAAAAACCTAGATTAAAAAACTTCTAAAAAAGCACAACCTAAGAACTAATTAGTAATAACAAAAATAAAATTTAAGTAAGAAAAAGAATCCTAAAAATATATAAGTATATTTAAACTACAAAAAGAAATTTATAATAATATTAATTAATTATAAAAATTACAATAAAAAATCACTATAAAATTCCTAAAACAAACACTAGAAGAAGTAGAAACAAACTTAATAAATCTTAAAATTTATAAAGAGTTCTCAGAAATTAAATACAATGATTCTATAAATAAATAATATAGTTATACAATACTACAAATATCATGCTAAAAAGACTCTATTTAGACTTAGAAGCATTATATTACTGAATACAAGCAATACCAATAATAGATCTACTATAAGTATAAGCTATATAGAAAAATTAACACTTTAATAGTAAACAAGTTCAAATATATCTTATTAATAAAAAGAGTAAGAATATATTACTCAAAACTTAGATATATAGTAAACTACTCTTATATATACTACTCTCAGTATAAAGAACAATATTATAAGAATATACATTAAATGCAGTATTATAAACTAAAATATTCTATATACCTTATAGAAAAAGAAATAAATAATTAGACTCTAATAACGTCTATAGTATTAGAATTACTAGTTTATAACTATCCTAAGGGATAGAAGAACTATTAGTATTTTACTAGCGAGATCTAGTACCTATTTTATAACAATCTTGACCTAGATCAGTATACTGTAAATAAATATCTATTTTATAAAGAATATATTATATACAACGATAAAGACTAGAAAATCATTATCAAAGCGTAATAATAATATTTTAATATACATAAAAAGAATTACTATCTTATTACAACTATAATAAAGACTAAAGAAATAGTCATTATTATTTACAGAATAATCAATAGATATAAAATAAAATTATTACTTGACTTAGAAACATCATCAAATTTTATTAATAAAAGTTATATTAAGAAACACAACCTACTAATAATTCAGATAAACCAATAGCAAACTGTCCAAAACTTTAAAAAACAAACAACGATTAAAAGATTTCTATAACGAACATAGAATATTATAATCAAGTCAGGAGAATTCAAGGAAGAAATTAAAATAGATATAAACCTATTTAAACAAAATAATTTCAACGCAATCCTCAGAATAACTTGATTACAGAACCATAATCCAATCATTAACTAGAAAAAGGAAACGATAACAATTAACAACAAGACATTACAAACAAAGAAAATAGAAATATAAAAAGAAAAGCTACTAAAAATAGAGTTAACTAAAAAAATCAACAAAATAAATTAATAAATTAAAACATAAAAGAAACCAAAAGAGGTTTATAAGAAAGAATTAAAAAAAGTTATTAAAAAATTACCAAGAAAATACTATAACTTTATTAAATTATTTATAAAAAAGAAATATTGTCTACTAAAATATAAAAAAAAATATAAAGCAAAAATACCACTAAAAGAAGGAGCTTAGATTTTTTAAGTAAAATAATAATAGGTTTTATAAGATAAATTACGAACTACTAGAGAATTTATAGAGAAATTCCTAGTAGCTAGATATATTAGAGAATCTAAGATAAAGACTTCTATATAAATAATGTTTATACTAAAACATGATAGATCACTATAAATAGTTATTAATTATTAAAAACTAAATAATATTACTAAAGATAACATAAATAAAACACTATATTAAGAATAAAAAAAAAATCTCTTACAAAGAGCAAAAATTATAATAATATTTAATATTAAATAGAGATATTACAATCTATAGATAAAAAATAATAATATCTAGAAAATAGTATTTCTTATAGATTTAGAACTATATAAATAACTAGTTACATCTATAGGACTCAAAAGACTACTAGTAGAATTTGCTAGATTTATAATCTATATCTTATAAAAATACCTTAATATCTTTGTTACTATTTATTTCGACAATGTTATAGTATATTTAAGAAAATCTAAGAAATATAAAAACTATATATAATTAGTTATAATAGAACTTATAAGCGTAGGATTAACTCTAAAAATTAAGAAGTGTAAATTTGACACTATATAAGTTAACTATCTAGGAATAATATATATAATAAATAGACTAGAAATACTAAAGGAAAAAATAGATTTAATTTTAGAATAGCTAACTCTAGCAAATATTTATAATGTTTAATTGTTTTTTAAAGCTACTAGCTATGTTTAATAATATATTAAGAACTACATTAAAATAATAATATTACTAACGAAGTTAACTAAAAAAGATGAGCCTTTTAATTAGATAATAACTAGGTAATAGTCTTTTAAGTGAATTAAAGAACTTGTTAGAAATATACTAATTTTATAGCTATATAACCTAGATAAGCAAAGTATATTATAAATAGATATATTAAAATACGCTTTAGAAGCTATCTTTGAATAAATAAATAATAAAAGAAAAATGTAAATAATTATATTTTATTTAAGAAAATTCACATCAGCAGAAGTTAATTATAATATATATAATAGAGAATTACTTATAATAGTTTAAGCATTTTAATAATAGCGATATTATCTCTAAGGAGTAAAGCGCGAAGTAATTATAAAAAGTAATTATTATAATCTGAAATATTTTATAATGATAAAAGAATTATCAGGATGATAAATATAATAGGCTAAAGAGTTAGTTAAATTTAATTATAGAATTAAATATGTCCTAGAAAAGCAAAATACTACTATAAATATATTAAGCAGATAATCAGACTATATAATTAGAATTAAATCTTTAAGAATAAACATTCTTTAAGAAGAATTAGAAGTTATATAATATAATCATATTATAGTAATTATAATAGCAATCAAAGTTATTAATAAAGATCTATTTTATTAAAAACTCTAATAAGAGACTACACGCAACAAATAGATATAGGAAGAAAACGAACTCAGATAAACAGAAAATCAAGACAGATTAATAATATAAAATAGAAAGATTAGAGTACTATAAAATATGACTATAGAAGTTATTTAATAGTGCTATAATCCACCAATAAGTGGACATTAGGGAATTAAAAGAATAATTAAATTTATTAATAGAATATTCTACTTTTTTTATATTTAAAAAAGAGTTAAAAATTATATCTAAAACTATAATAAATATAATTAAAATAAAGTATTATACTATAAACTTTTTAAAAAAATATAAATATTAAAAGTACTAGAAGAAGTATAGAAAAATATTATTATTAACTTTATCTAAGGACTACTATAGTCTAAGGATCTAGTAACTAGAATTATATATATTAATGCTATAATAATAATAGACCGACTTATAAAATATATTATTCTTAAATCTACACTAAAAGATATAATAGTAGAATAATATATAAAACTTATATTATAAAAAATTTTTATATAGACCGGATTACTAAATGAACTTATTATAGATTGAGATAAGTTATTTATATTAAAATATTAATAGATAATTGCTAAAGTATATAAAATATAATATAAATTATTAATATTAAATTACTAATAGACTAATAGCTAGTTTAAAAGAATAATTTAGATGGTTAAATAATACTTTTAATATTATTTAGATTAGGAATAAAATAATTAGATAGAACTACTACTAATAGTATAATTTACTTTAAATAATACTAAAAATGCTATTACAAAATAAGTTCTATATTTTATAAATCTTAGATAATATCTAAGAATAATATGGTCTAAAGTACTATAAAAAGAACTATTAGAAATAGTAATAGTATAAATTAAGAAACTATAAGTACTCTATTAGATAATATTAAAAAATATTAAGTGGATAGAAAACTAAATAAAAATCTACTATAATAAAAAGCGCAAGGATATACTAATTTTTAAAAAAAAGAAAAGAGTCTATTTATTATAATAAATTATTAGATAGAAAAAATTTAATATTCTTATAAAGAGATTAAGTAATAAACTTAATATAATTAAATATAGACTTTTTAAAATTTAAAAAAAATTTATTAATAATAATTATAAACTTCAACTATCTATAAGAATGAAAATATATTTAGTATTTTATATCTTATTATTAAAACTAACTAAAAATCTAGAAAATAGTGATAATAAAACAAGCAAAGACGAATATAAAATTAAAAAAATCTTAAAAAAAAAGTTAGTAAATAGAAGAATCTTTTATTTTATTAACTAGAAAGATTACAGATCTAAATATAATTTATAGAAATCTATTAGATATCTAAATTACTTTAAAAAGATTCAAGTGTTTCACTAGAAAAGAACTTTAAGAGAATATAATCAAATTTATTATTAGAAAGATTAAAAAAATTCTAAATAGCAATAGCAATTAACTTATTTAACTTTTATTACTTTATTTCCCTCTTTCGTTTTTTCTTTTCTTTTTTTTCTAACTACTCTAACTCTTCTATTTCTTTTATATCTCTTATTATAAAATCATCAATATATTTCCAGAGAAGATCTTTTTATTTTTAAAGACAATATAATCTTATAAAAAGTTTAGTAATTTAATCTTACACCTCTAACTTTTAAAAATAAATTTAGTTCTAGGCTATAACAAGCCGCTGTTATTCTTTATCTGAAAATAAAGACTTAGACTTAACGTACTTGATCTTCAGAGTCTTCATACATTCATTATAACGGTTAGAGCAATCCGACTTAATATAAGTTTTATTCAATTAAGCACAGCGAACGCAAGGAAGAACTATCTCGAAATCTTTCTGTACAATACGATGCGACAAATTATTCTTATAGATACTTGACTTAGACGACATAGTTAGACTATCACTATAAAAATAGAAAGAATACAGAAGACAATTACCTTTAAACGAATATGGGCAGCGCGCAACTATTTATTGTGCTGTCAGGACGTTAGTCTAGAAGGAGGGAATTATTAGAAGAATTGATAACTTATAGCTAATTATACTCTTTATATTAGTAACCGCTGAAATAATACTACATATACAGGCTATATAAAAAGAATAAGTGCAGACACTAACCCTATTAAGCTTAGTGAAGCAGAGTATTTAATAAACTAAAATAAGCTAAGATTAGCCACTACAATATATTATATCAGGCGATATAATATAATATATTAAATAATTAGATATATTATACCCAGCAATATAATATAAAAAACTATATAAGAATACTTATTTATTATTATATATCTAGCTTATTATATTTTATTTTTATATTATAATAGCATACTACTATTGCTTTTTAATATACTTTGTAGCCTATTATTACAATAATACTCTACTTTTATCTCTAGATTGTCTTACAAACATTCCCCTTCCGACTTCAGTTAATAGAATATCTACCGCGATTCACATCTTGGTGACGAGTTGTTGAACCGTTTAACAATATTATTATAATTTTTGCTCTTTATAATAGATTTTTTTTTTATTTTTAATATAGTGTCTTATTTGCGTTATTTTTAATAATATTATTAAGTCTTTAATAATTAATAATTATATATTATATTCTATTTTTTTTTAATATAAATAGTATTTATATTAAAATTTTTATTTTTAATTCTTTAATATATTCTACTATTAAAAATTTTTTAATAAATTTTTTAATACTTTAGAGTTTATTCTATAATATTTATTTTTATTTAATTTATAATACTTATATATCTTTTTTAAATAATATTTCTATTTTATATTTTTACTTATATTATAATAGCTAATATTCTCTTTTTATAAATAGTTTAATAAAATTATAGTATTTTTTTAATAATTTTTTTTTAATTTTTATAAGTTCTTTTTTATATTTTTTTTTTAATTTTAGTTTTATTATAAGCTAGGGATTTTTGCTTATTTCAGCTATTTATTTAACTTTCTTATTGATTTTAAGTTTATGCCAATCTATACTGATCGTTCCTTTTACCCAGTTGATTATCGGGTTGACTTGTCGTAACCATGGCATTCCCACTATGGCGTCGTATTTTTCCTTGGCTTCAATCTTCTTCTTGTATCCTTCACTAATAACTCGTCCATCAGCGGCGACTGTTTCTGTCTACTGCTTCGTTTGTTTGTATAGTAACTAGTTTTTTTATATAAAGTCTTTATTAATATAGTTTAATATTGCTTCTAAATCGACTAGGACTTAAATCTTAATCTTATTAATAGTTACTTCTAGTATTATTAAGTTATATTTTTTTTCTATAATAACTATAAGTTAATATTACTTTCTATAATCTTTATAGTACTGATTTTCTTTTTTAATCTTTTTTATTTATTATTTTTTAGTAGTTATTAGTCTTTTTTTATAATATTAGTAGATTAGTAATCTATATTTTATTTTTATAAACTTATTATAGTAAGAATATTTTATTTTAATAATAATATAATTATATTAAAATTATTCTATTAGATATTTAAATTTTAAAATTTATAAAATATTAAAGCTTTTAAAAAATTATTTATATATATTTTTTTTCTACTAATATTAAAAGTATTTATTATTAAAATATAAAATTTATAGTAGTTTATAATAAATATTTTTTTCTATTATAAGAAAGTATTTATATATATAATTAATAATATATTTAATATACTTATTATAGAATCTTATTCTTTTTAATTATAAAATTTATTTATATTCTTTAATAACTTCTATATTTGCTTTTTTATATATAAAGTAATTAGTATATATTTATTTATAATATTTTTTATATTCTTTTATGCTCTAGGGGGCACCAGCCTATACTCAGACGGTTCTAGACTAGACGATAAGCGGATTGGCGCTGCTGCAGCTTATAAGCCGCCAACTGGCTCCTGGAAATCACGCCTAGCATCTCTAGGCGCTGGGTTCGAGGTGTTTGACGCAGAATTAGTGGGTGTAGTTGAAGCCTTGGAGTGGGCGCTGGTGGATAACCTTCTAGGTCCAATTAGAGTACTTCTAGACGCGTAAGCCGCTATAAGCCGCCTGCAACATACCTAGCTAGACCTAGGGCAAACCCTAGCGCTTAGAGTATATACTCTAGCTAGGTAACTGCAGGCCACCGGCCGCAGAATGTCTATATGTTGGATTCCAAGCCATAAGAGCGTCTTTAGCAACGAGAAAGCTAATAAGACCGTTAAAAAAGCCACTAGAAGACCACTAACTGGTAAGTACTTGGACGTCTTATTTATCTATACCTAGCGTGTCTACACTAAAGCTTTCAGAGCCTTTAGAGCTAACTAACTTACTAAATAGCTTACAAAGCGTATTTAATGATTAAATTAGCAAGCCTATAACCTCTCTAAGGGTTGAAAGCTTAACCTAACAGCCATAGATATCTATAAACGCCTGGCACAGCAATACTACCAGTTTAAAACTGGCTATGCCCCGATTAGTAGTTTTTTATACTAAATTAAAACTTAAGACTCTCTAAGGTGTCTAAGATACTTTAGAGATAATAAGATAGTGAAACATCTCCTTATTAACTACTAAAAGTAGCGCTACTAGCAGGCTAAGCTGCTAGAGAACTTTACTAAGATAAGGATTGAGAGGTCACAATTCAGTAAAATATACCCTAAAACACGCCTATTAGAAGACTCTAAGGCCACTAAAGCACTCCTAACATTTATAACGGCTATTAGATAGCATAAAGACGGTAAATAGGCTAAAGAACAGGCTTATAGGGCCGACGATTAGGGGATTAAGGATTTAGAGGATGAAGTAGATAAAGCTAGAGAGAGAAAAAAGTAGCGAGATTAAATGGCCTGTTATTAGCCGGTGACACTTTATTATTATTAATTATAAGAAGAAGGCCTTGGATCTATTATCTATCAATAGGCCTCCAAATCGCCCTGCGCATATAAGCGGTTTGAGACGAGAAAAGCGCTAGATATTTGTTATGTTTAGGGTCTATTTGTAAGCTTATAGAGTTCTTTATAGGGGTTCCCCTCTATAAGCCTTTATAAGCTTAGTTAAACACGCTGTCCGTCATAGCCTCAGGGCTGGGTATGGACGTTAAATATGATTAAATAAATAAATAATATATTCTTTTATATATTATTTTTAAGTTCTTATAGAATTTTTCTAATAGATTATTTTTATAAAGCTATATTTATATTTATTATATAGATTTTTTTTATATTATTCTTCTTCTTCTATTTAACTTTAATTAGATTTATTTAATTTTAATAATTCTTATAATTATTTCTATATTTTATTAATAAGTTTAATTATCTTTTTTATTTTTTTAATATTATTTTCTAATTCTTTATTAATTATATTTAATTTAATAATTATAGCTACTATATATATTATTTTTTTTTTTATTATTATATATTCTTAGTATAATAATTATAAATATTATTTATTATATATTATTTATTTCTTAATTTAAATTTTTATAGATTATCTTTTTTTTATTATTTTAAAATATTATACCTCTAAAGAATTTTTAATATAAAAAAGAATTCTTAATATTTATCTTTTACTAGTCTTTATAAAAATCTTTTTTTATAATTATAATAGCTTATTTTATATATTCTTTTTAAATATAGTCCTTTTTAAGACTTTATTATAAATATCTTTTTAATAGCTTAGAATTAAATAATTTTCTAATTATTACTTTAATAAATCTTTTTTTTAATTATTTTTAAAATTTTTTATTTTTTAATAATTTTTTTAATTCTATACTATAGTTAAATATTTATATAATTCTTTCTATAATAATTATAATTTTTTATTACTAACTTAGGTTAACTATTTTTTTATTTATATTTTGTTAATATTACTTTATAAAATAGTCTTTTCTTCTATACTTATAATATATTTTCTTTTTTCTATATTTTTCTTTTTTTTTCTTTATAATAATAATGTTAAATTTTATTTTTATATCTTTATTTAAGTTATACTAAATTTCTTTTTTTTTTAATTAATTTATTTATTAAGAGAGTTCTTTAAACTTTTTTTATTTTTTAAATATATTTTTCTTTTTTTTAATTTTATATAGTTTATTATCAATTTTAATAGCTAATTCAATAAATCTATTAATATTTATAAATTAGTTAATTATAATAAGCTTAATTTAGATATTTTTTTTAAATATATTTTTAAATATTAAGATTTATACTCTATAATTATAGTAAAATAGTATAATAATTTATTAGAATTTTATTATAAATTATTAAGTTAAATTAATTTATTTTAAATACTATAGTTAATATTTAATAATTTATTATTTATTAATATTTTTAAATATTTTTATTATTTTTTTTTAAAAATTTATATAGCTTATAAATAAGTTTTTAATAACTATATTCTAATTAGCTATTTTATTTTTATAATAGTTAGTTAGAATAGATTATATTTATTTAGCTATAAAATTAATAAAATATAATATTATAAAAATAATCTTTCTTTTATTATTATAGATTTAATTAGAGTTAATATACATTTTTATATTAATTAAAAATATTTTTAACTTAAATTAAGTTCTATTAAATGTTATAGATTTAGATAGTTTAAACTATTTATTTTCTTTAATAGTTAAAGTACTATTTATAATTTTTTAAATAATATTTAAAATAACTAAAATCTAAGTTTTAAGTTATTTAATTTAATTATTCTTTTTATATAGATTTTTTTTGAGTTAATAAATATAT
>MJVA01000886.1:0-12145 GCA_001939245.1 Talaromyces wortmannii
TAAATATTATAAAAGAAGTAGTAAAATATATTTAGTAATATAATAATTATAATTAAAATAAATTATTATAATATAAACTTTATAAAAAAATAAATATTATAATAGTACTAATATAAGTATAAAATAATATTATAATAGATTTTATCTAAAAATTATTAAAATCTAAAAATTTAATTACTAAAGTTATATATACTAATACAATTATTATTATAAATAAACTTATAAAATATATTATCTTAAACCTAACCTTAAAAAAGATATTTATAGAATAATATATAATACTAATATTTAAAATTATATTTAGCTAGACTAGATTACTAATAAAAATAACTTTAGATTAAAACAAATTATTTATATTAAAATATTAATAGATTATTATAAAAATATATAGAACTATATATAAGTTATTAATTATAAATTATTAATAGACTAATAGCTAATTTAAAAGAATAATTTAAATAGTATAATAATATCTAAAATATTATTTAGACTAGAACTAAATAGATTAAGTAAAATTATTATTAATTACTTAGTTTATTCTAAATAATATAAAAAATATAATAATTAAATAAATACTATATTTTACTAATCTTAGAAAATATCTATAAATATTATAGACTAATCTTAACTAAAAAAAATATTAAAATAAATAGTAATTAAAAAAAAATAATATAAATATTATACTAAAATATATTAAAAAATATCTAGTAAGCAGAACTATAAATAAAAAAATATTATAATGAAAAATATAAAAATACATTTATTCTTTAAAAAAAAAAGAGAATTTATTTATTATAATAAATAATAAAGAATAAAAATTTTAATATTTTAAATAAAAAATCTAATAATAAACTTAATACTATTAAATATAAATCCTTTATAATTAAAAAAAAACTTATAAATAATAACTATAAACTTTAATTATTAAATTAAATAAAAGTATATCTAATCTTTTATATCTTATTACTAAAACTAATAAAAAATTAATAAAATAACTATAACAAAATAAAAAAAAAAATATAAAGTTAAAAGAATAATATAATAGAAAAAAATAAAAAAAAATACTATATCTTATTAAATAAAAAAAATATTTTAATAAATATAATTTATAAAAACTAATTAAAAATTTAAACTATATAAAAAAGATTTAAAAATACTATTAATAAGTTAATTAAAAAATATAAAATTAAAAAAATTAAAACTAGTAAAATTAAATAAAATATATTTTAAAATAATAATAATAATCTTTTAAAACTTCTACTTTATTTCTCTATTTCTATTTATTTCTCTTTTTTCTCTTTCTCTAATCTTTCTAACTTTTTCACATTTTTTATATCCATTTAAATAAACTAATTAATATATTTCTAAAACAGTCTTTACTATTTCTTAAAATAAAAAAGTTTTACTAAGATTACCTTTTTATTCTTTTTAATCTTCTTTTAAGTAGCTAATAGCTTTTTTTAAATAAAATTAAATAATATTATATCTTTACATTTATAATAGCTAAAATAAATATACTCACTATAATACTTTAAAATTTTAAACTTTATATATATCTTACTAGATTATATATAATAAAAATAAAAAATAAGAAAAATAATATTTAATTATTCTATTTATATAATATAATTATTTTTATTAATATTTACTCTTAAAAATATAATTAGAATATTACTATAAAAAATATTAATAAAATAAAAACTAGCTTATTAATAAAATAGAAATATATAATTATTTATATAACTATTAAAAGATTATTTATTATTTAGCTAATTAATATAATAGTAAACACTACTTAGATAAATAAAACTAACTAAAAATTTTTATAAAGTAAACTATCTTATTATATTTATAAAAATAAAAATAGTTTTATAAATACTTATATAATACACTAATAAAAATATATTAAAATAGTAAAGAAATACTAAATATAAATTTATTTAAATAATATAAATATACTATTTCTATATAAATATTTTTAGTGCAAATATATTATTTTTATATAGATATATCTAAATAGTGTAGTTATATTTAAAATAAATATATTATAGAAATATAGATATATTAAGTTAATATAAATATACTAAGAATTATATAACTATATAATAAATATAATAATATTATATTTAATATAAAGTAATTTAAATACTATATATAATAATACTATAATTATTATATATTAACTTAACTATATAAAGATACTTATTTATTATTATATATCTAACTTACTATATTTTATTTTAATATTAAATAAATATATATTTTATTTAATTTATTAACTTTATTACTTATTTACTTTAGTATATTGTTTTATAATATACTTTAGCTCTTATAAACTCTTAAGATACTACCTTAATGTCAGTCTATTGGCAGAATACTACCAACGTCTCACTGCTTTGGTAAAGAACGGTTGATACGTCTTGACACTACTAACAGAAGATAATTGAGTAACAAAATAGATAATTCTTAAAAGTAAAATAGAGTATTATTAATATAATAAACTGTAAAAATATTAATTAAGTAAATAATAATATACTATTTAATATAAAAATAAAATATAGTAAATTAAATATATAATAGTAAATAAATATTCTTATATAATAAAGTCTAAATATAAAAAATATAGTTATATCTTAATAAATAATCTATTAATTATATTTAACTAAATATAATTAATATAATTATTTACTAATAATTACTTATTTTACTACATTAGTTATATATTTTTGTGAGGATAATATATGGAAAGCAGGCAAGAATGGGATTCGATGGTAAAGCTATGGTTCGTTATGTAGTCAAACTAATTGCTAACCTTCGGCACCCTCTATGCAAAGGTGTCAAAACTAGACCAACAACTCGTCACAAGATGTGGATCAAGTGGATTATTCTGCTAACAGAAGACAATTGAGTAACAAAATAGGCAATCCTTAAGAATAAAGTAGAGTACTATTAGCGTGATAGGCTACAAAGATATTAATTAAGCAAATAGTAATATACTATTTAGTATAAAGATAAAATATAATAGACTTAATATATAGTAGTAAATAAATATCTATATATACTTAAGTTCAAATATAAAAAACATAGTTATTACTCTATTAACTATATTATCATCATGATTAAATATAGTCAGACTATGTTTGATTATGTTATCATATATATCATATGTTCCTATAGCATAAGCTGCTAGGCAGCATATGCTAGTGATTCTATTCCGCAGTGGGTCTTGTGCCGTCCTAGGACATATACCGTTGGCTATATATTGTTCTAGTACATAAGCTTCCGGTCCTAGGACCAGGGTTCCAAGTTTTTTGTCCTGAGACAGTCTCTTTGTGACGGCAAGTCACGTGTGTACCCGTGTATGACAAACTGCGGGATCTTGGCACTGCTTAATAATTCGGCAGAATCGGTGTAAATTGGGAGTAAGAATATATGTTAAATTGATTATTATAAAGAGTATATTATTCTAATTTATATAGGTAATCTATCAGTTTATATAGATATTTCCTTAGTAAATTAATCCGATCATATAATTCTAATTAATTTAGAAGAATTAGCGAATTATATTCTTAAATAGAAAGTCTTATCTAAAAACTAACTTAAAGCTAAATTAGTTAGTAATTATCTAATTTAGTTAATATACCTTTCTAGAATAAATAAATTAAAGTTATTTAATACTTAGTAAATAATCTATATTAACTATTTTAATTTATTTTATAAACTTCTAGTATTTTTTAAGAATAAATAGCTTTATAAAACTATCTATAAATATATTAATAGTAAGAATCTACTTAACTAAAAATTATTTATTTTAAATCTCTTAACAAAGCTAGTAATTTATAATATTAATATAATAAAGCTTAGTATAGTAAAAAAGATTTTTTTTTTTATAAAACTAATAGTCTATTTATTATTATAAAGTAAGTTAATTTAGTATTAAAAATTAAATCTAATTACCTTAAAGAGTTAATTTTAAATATAAAACTATTTTATTATATTAGATAATAATATAAGTTTTATTTTAATAGTTAACATTATAATAGTTCTTTATTTTTTAGTATACTATTCTATAATTCTTTTATATAATTTATATAGAGAATTTTATAAACTTTTTTAGTCTAAGTTATTAATATAAATAATATCTATAGTGGTAATAAAAATCTTAATATTTTTAAGTTTAAAAATAGAATACTTAATTATATATTTCTTAGTCTAATATAGATATATAATAATATTTTTAATAGCGATAAGATACTTTAGTCTAAGATTTTTTAGAAAAGTTATAAAATAAGATTCTATAAATAAAATATCTATATATATATTAGTTACTATATATTAAAACAATTTAATCTACTTTTAGAAAGTATAAATCTTATAAGATATTACTTTTCCTTAGAAGATTATTAATTATTATAATATCGATGTACATACTTTTTGATAGTTAATAAGATTATATTAAGTTATAATTTTCTTAATATAGATATTTTAAATAAGCTATAGCTTATAATTAACTCTATTTTAAATAAGCTATAGCTTATAATTAACTCTATTTTAAATAAGCTATAGCTTATAATTAACTCTATTTTAAATAAGCTATAGCTTATAATTAACTCTATTTTAAATAAGCTATAGCTTATAATTAACTCTATTTTAAATAAGCTATAGCTTATAATTAACTCTATTTTAAATAAGCTATAGCTTATAATTAACTCTATTTTAAATAAGCTATAGCTTATAATTAACTCTATTTTAAATAAGCTATAGCTTATAATTAACTCTATTTTAAATAATTTAAATTTCTAAAAACTACTTAAATTTAGATATTTTATAAACTTTGTAAGTTTATATAAATATTTTTTAAAATTATTTAAATTAATATTAATCTTTATAGTGATAAATAATAATTATATTATTAATAAAGAATATAAAAATTATATTTTTAAAGATAAATAGACATTTATCTTTATTTATTTTTATAAATTTGAATTCTTTAAGTTTTTTAGATAACTCTTTTTACTATAATTATAGTGCTTTTTTAAGACTATATAAAGTATATAAAAGTTATAAATACTTTTTTAATACTGTAAAGTTATCTAGAAACTTTATATAGATAGTCTTATTAAGTAGACTGTTAATAAACATATTAATAGTATTATATTATTAGATTTTAAAATTAAAAGCTGCTATAAATATTATTATAATTCTAAAAGTCTGTATTATAAATATAGCGGTATATATATCTTTAAGTATTATTTTTTAAAGATTTTTATATATATAGATTCTAGCTTTATATTTAAGAAGATAACTATTATTATTAAATTTATATATAAAAACTTATTTTATTAATAATATTTAGTTTTTCTTAGTATTTAGAATTATAATCTTAATCTAGATATTTTTTCTTTAGATCTTAATATATTCGATTTTTATAGTCTTATAAAAACTATTTTAAAGTAAATAAGATTTTAATTTTTACTAATTCTTAGACAGCTTAAATAGTTAAAATTAATATATTTAATTCTTAAATAGTATTATAGTTATAAAAGTTCTTACTATAATTGCTTTAGTTATAACTATAGCTTTAATTAAATTAGCGTATTATTTATATTTATTAATATAGATTTCTTAACAAGATAATTATTCTTTTTTTATCTTTTAGATATATTATAAAGCTTAATATATTTTTGAATTAATAATAATATTAGTTTTTAATAAATTTAAATTAATATTACAAGATATAATAATAGAAGATATTATAATTATTATAGCTTTTAGATTTAATAAGCTTTAATTTCTACTTAATATAGAAAGCTTAGACTTTTAAATAGAAGATAATAATTCTATATTTTATAGTATTAAAGATAAATCTTAATTATTAATTTGCTAAGAAGTCTTAGAAAAAGTATATAGATTAGTTAATTTAATCTTAGAATCTAATAAAATTAGGTGCTTGATTACTTGATTTAACAGATAGTTTAAGTTATAGTAAATAAAATTAGATTTTTTTTATACTAAATTTTTTTTAATTAAAATAGAGGTTAAATTCTAAATTTAATAATTTTTTTTAATTTTAGTAAGATTAGGACTTTTTAAAATAGAATTTTATTAATTTAAATTTTTAAAGATAATTTTCTATTTAATTCTTTTATTATTTTGCTAATTATTAAATATAGAATTAGTTTTTTAAATTTTTATAGTGATTAATGGTTACTAACTCTAGATAAAATTCTTATTCTTATCTAAACTATTAAAAATATTATTTTTGATATTAAAGTCTTTTAAATTACTAATCTTTAGTAATTTAGATATAATGATTTCCTTAGATATTAAGTTCTTGATTATAAAGCTTAAGAAAGGATTATTAGAATTATACTACTTTATTTTATTAAAATAGTAATTTTACGCTTTTATAACTATAGCTAGTTTATAAGAAAGTTAAATTTTCTAAATATTATAAGCTTTATATTTTATAAGATAATTAATTTATACATATAAGTACACTTTATTTATTTTAATAATTATTAGAAGTTATATATATACTTTAAAACTGAATTTATATAGATTTCTAATATATAGTTTATAAATTAATTTTTTTACTTTAGTCTCACTATATATAACTTTATATAGTATTTTCTAGTTTAATAATTTTATTAGTATATAATTAAGGATATAAATAATACTTTTATATATTTCTAGCTATAATTCTAAAGAAAGTTAATTATTAATTATAAGTAATTTTAATCTTTCTAATATTATCCCTCTAGATTGTTTTAAAAAAAGATTTTACTCTAATATATAAGAAATAATCTAAAAGAATTAAATATACTTTTTATTAATATAGAATTTCTAATAATTTTTAAATATAGCTTCTCTATTATAAAAGACATAAATTATTTAAATCTAGAATTCTTTTTAGATAAATTTAAGCATTTAAATAGCTTTAAATTTAATAAATTTAAATATAGTTATTATTATAATATTAAAATAGAAATAATTATAATAGAAGTATATTATTTACTAGTAATTATTATATACTAGTTAATTTTTAATTAAATTAAAATAAAGATTTTTAAAAAATCTTAATTTTTAATTAAATTAAAATAAAGATTTTTAAAAAATCTTAATTTTTATTCTTTAAAGATTTTACTTATTTATTAATTTACTATTAATAGTAGGTAATCCTTATACTATTTATCTTTTTAATATTATATAAAGACGACTTTTATATCTATTATTACTTTTTAGAGATAGTTAATAACCTTAATACTAATATAGCTAAGTTATTTATATTAGAAATTATTAGATGATTTTAAAATTAACTTTTACTTTAAGAGTTAATTATATATAATTTATATCTATTCTAATCTCTATAATTAGATTATATAATAAATATTTTTAATTTTAATTTTATAGAGTAATATTCTATTTATATATAAAATTTATTTTTTTAAATTATATTAAATTCTGATTTTCTTATCTTTTAAAGCTGAGAAAAGATTTATATAGAATCTTAGACTATATTAGACTTTTTTAAAAAGAATTTTACTTTTTAAGGCTTTATTTAGTAGCTTAATTAGATATAAAATCATTTTTTTAATATCTTTATATATAGTTTCTATATTATTAACTTTAATAGTAATTTATTTTATTTTAAAGCTTATAAACTAATTCTAATTATTATAAATATATAAATTTATACTAGTATTATATATTTAATTATTTTTAAAATTATCGTTATTTGCTTCTTTAACAATAAAATTAGTATTAGATTATTATATAATAATTAAGTATATAAATCTCTTAATATTATTATTATTTATATTAAAAATATTGATTTTATACTTGCTCTCTTCTTTAATTTTATTAAATTTATTAGATTTAGTAATTTATATTTACTTTAGCTTTTTAAAGTTAAGATTTACTTTATTTTTAAAGTCTTTAACTATATAATTATATATATATTTTATTTTAAGATTTCTTATATACTTTTTTTATAGATTTTTTATACTTTTAAGATTAAATTTAAATTTTTTTTTATACTTTTTAGGATTTATATAAGAATAATTTATAAATCTATATTTATAGTTATATTTATTAGTTAGATATAGCCTTTATTAGTTTTATTTTTTATTATTTTTTTTTTTATTAAGATGATTACTTTCTAGTTAACGATTTACTTCTAATCAATTCTAGAAAATAGTATTAGTTTATTTTCTAGGATATCTCTTTACCTATTTAATATAAGTAAGGAATTTTTTAAATAAATTAAAAAGCTCTAATAATTCTTCTTTTTTAGTTTAGAAGTTAATAAATTTAATATTTTAAATTTAGAAAAAGTAAGATATAATATATTTAGTAATAAGTATAAAATCCTTTATATAGTATTTATCTTATATATTAAGTAGATTAATCTTTTTATATTTATTAATAACACTTTTTCTTTTATAGTTTAAGCCTTAAAATTATAATTTTTCAGTATTCTTATAATTTAATAATATTATTTAATAAAATTAATTCTTTCTTATTTTATTATTATAGAGAATAATTTAGACAGCTTCTTTAATTAGTTATAAATATTATTTATATTTTAAATATAAATATAGTTCTTTTTATAAAGATATTTATTAATATAGATATTTATAATCTCTATATCTCTTTTATATTGTTTCTAAGCTTTATATTTGATATAGAATCGTTCTAATTCAAAAGATCTATTTAGGGGCTAATTTAAAGTCGAGTTAGAGCCTATTTTAGTTACTAATTTAAAAGATAAATCTAGTTTTGTTAATATAGATTTAAAGAACTTTTTTAATATATTAATATATTACTAAATACCTTGTGTTATAGTAATTTTTTTAACTTTATATATCTATTCTTTCTAATTAGTATAATTACTAAGAATAATATTAACTTTCTTAGATTCTTCTAATCTTATATTATCGAATTAATTTAGATGATAGGAATAGTTTTAAAAGTCTAATTCTTTATTAATAGAGGTAAATAGTGCAATAATCTTATATTTAAATATTAATTTAATATTAAATAATTATAAGATAGATTAATTATATAGACGTATCCAGGCTTATAATTAATAAACTATGGGATCTTGGCATTGCTTAATAATTCGGCAGAATCGATATAAATTAGAAGTAAGAATATATATTAAATTAATTATTATAAGGAGTATATTATTCTAATTTATATAGATAATCTATTAGTTTATATAGATATTTCCTTAATAAATTGATCCGATCATATAATCCTAATTAATTCAGGGGTATCAGCGAATTACGTTCTCAAATAGGAAGCCTTGCCTAGGAACCAACTCGGAGCCGAGTCGGTTAGTAATCACCCGATTTGGTTGACAGTGTAGTCACTTCCGTTTTCATTAGTACAATGGGATAATCTACTCTATAGGAGTTTCGGGTAAGCCTTGCTTATATAAGTAGCGTCCGCTACTTATCGATTGGCTGAGCGATAAGCAATCTTCTGACAAAAGGTCAGGATGATATATATGTTCTTGTTTAGTAGCTTAGTAAAGCCCCCTATATGGCTAATATAGCGAGATGCGGCCCTAGGTGCGCATTAAGGCTTTATAGCCTCATATTACCTCCTTTTTTCTAAGAATTTGCGCTAATAGTATTCGCATAGATTCTTTTAAAAGATATAAATAAACTTAAACATTATTATTATAGAGATTAGTGCATATGATATAGAAATCTATCTATATATATTATTAATATATTATTTATAGATTAGCTTATTGTTTGTTTCTTTTTTCTTAACATTAAACAGTCTATTGTGCTGCTATTGGTCCTATTTCTTGTTTCTTCTACTTTCCCCCTGCTCCCTCGTTCGTCCATCTATTTTGACGTGAGTATTGTGTCTCCCGCTGGTTGCCTCATGTCACTTGCGATACATGGTCGAACGTTTGCTCAGTTCGTTGTTTGCTAACGGTTCGCAGCATCGGAGGAAGTGCTCTATAAGCTGGTTCTGGCGCTCGGTCTATCCATCCGTTTGTGGATGGGCTGTCGTCGACAGTCGGCGCTGTATTCCCAGGTAGTAGCACATGGTTTGCTAGAATTCACTAGTAAACAGCTTATCTCAATCTAAAATAATATATTGTAGAAATGTGATTTATTGTACTAGATTCTTAATAAATAGTTTTGCTAGCCTTTTAGCTAATAATGCTTTTTATATTAGTAGATAGATAATATACTTTAAAAATAGATTAATAATAATTAGTATAATGTCTACTATCATTTTTTATTAATTTATAGATAGTAATCTTATTATAAAATTTATAATTACTATTTTAAATAGTTCTAATAGAATTAATAATAGTTTAAATAGTTTATACTATTAATATTTATATACTTTAATCTATTAATAAATAAAATAGATTTAGATATAGTAGTTTATATTAGCTTTTAATACTAATTAATAGTATTTTTAATAGATAGCTACTATTATATAGATTTTTCTAAAATAACTTCTCTATATATTATTATAATTATTTTTTATAATTTTTAATTATAAAGCTTTATTAAATAGTATATATATAGCTTTTTTATATTAAAAAAGATTATATTTTTTAATAGTTTATATTAAATTTTTAGTCTATTTTTTATAGAGTTTTTTTAATTTTTTTTATATAAAAGTATTTTTTATATTAAGTTTTATTTTTAAATAGATTATTTTAGTTTTTATAGCTTTTATTACTAAGAATTATAATATTAAAAGTTTTAGACTTTCTATATTATTAATAATAATATTTTTATTTATAAGAATATTTCTTTTTTTAGATCTATAAAAGTTTTTTTATTAATAATAAAAAATATTTTTTTAGTCTTCTATATTTATATTAATATATTTATAGATATAAACTAATTATTTAAAAAAATTAATTTTTATTTTTATATTTTAAAATAATTTTTTTATAACTTTTTTTATAAAATTAAAAATATTATTATATCTTCTTTAATATTATTTATATAATTTAAATAATAATTTAGTATATTTATAAGATTTTTTAATTCTAGATAATATTCTATATTAAAATTAAATATTTTAATAATAATAAAGTATTATAAATTACTATAGTTTATTAAAATCTTAATTATATATTAGCTACTTTTTAAATATTATTATTAATATTAAAAAGTTTCTATTATTATTAAAAATTTTAAATTATATACTTTATAGTATATTTTTAGTTTTTTAAATTTTTAAAATTAAAAAGCTATTAAGTATTATTAAATATTTTTAAATAATTAAATTATTACTATTTTTAAAATTTTATTTAAAGTATTTATTTTTATATTTATTTAATATATTAAATTATAATATTTTAATATAGATTTATATTAAAATACTTATTTTAGATTTAAAAAAAACTCTTTAGCTTTTAAAGTTATATAAAATTTTTTTATAATATTATTTTTATAAATATTATATTTTATTTTTTCTACTAGACTCTTTATTAGTTTAGATAATAATATTAATATATATAAGAACTAAAATATAAAATTATAATAAAAATTTATAAATTTTAAAAATAATTATATTTCTTTAACTAATTATAGTTTAGATTATTTTATAATAATATAAACTTAATTTAGATTTATTATTATTTTCTTTAGACTTATAATAAAATTAAAATATTTTATAGTATTTATTCTAAAGCTATATTTATTTTATTTATAATATAAATTATAGTTTTTTAATTAATTTATAATTTTTTATATCTAGATTTTATAAATCTATAAGTTATTTAAATATATAATAATATTATTTAAATATATTATTATATAGATATCTAATAGATTTAATATTATTTTATTAATATATATCTAGAATATAACTAATATATTAGTAAAATTAAATAATATTATTTAATATTTAAAGTAGCTATAATAGATTTAAAAAATAATCTTTTATTTATTATTTATTTAAATTTTAATATAATAGTATATATTTTTTAATTTTAATTTAATAAAATATTTTATATTTATAAAATAATCTAATATCTTTATAATTAATAAAATTAGATAATAATTTTTTACTATAATAGTATTAAGTCTTTAATAATCTATATATAGTTAAAACTCGCTATTTTTCTTTAATATAAATAAAATAAAGACTT
>MJVA01000686.1:0-12121 GCA_001939245.1 Talaromyces wortmannii
TATAAAATTAGTAAAGTATAATATTATAAAAATAATCTTTCTTTTATTATTATAAATTTAGTTAAAGTTAATATATATTTCTATATTAACTAGGAATATTTTTAACTTAGATTAAGTTTTATTAAATATTATAGATTTAAATAGTTTAAATTATCTACTTTTTTTAATAATTAGAGTAACGTCTATAGCTTTTTAAATAGTATTTAAAATAGCTAAGATCTAGATTTTAAACTATTTAATTTAATTATTTTTTTTATGTAGATTTTTTTTAAGTTAATAAATATACGTAGTTAATTAGTTAATATAATCTTTTAATACTATAAGTTATTCTTTAAAATTAAGATCTTTTTCTTTCTGCTATACTTTAATAAGTTATTATTATTATCTAGTAGCGGCTTAAGCTATATAGAGATTTACTAAGAAAGAGCTATTATTTCCTGCTATTATTAGCTATTTTAAAAGAATATCTTGATACTTTATTATGTAGTTAATCATTAAGGTATTTTATTATTAAAATATATTAACTATTCTTTACTAAAGTAATAAAATATTAATAATATTCTACTGAGAGACTAATGTTAATTTAGTATCTTAGAGATTATAGAGGGCTAAAGTATATTGTAAAAGCAATATATTAAAGTAAAATAAGTAACAAAGTTAATAAGCTAAATAAAGTATATATTTATTTTATATAAAAAATAAAATACAGTAGACTAAATATATAATAGTAAATAAAAGTCTTTATATACTAAAGTCTAAATATAGTAGATATAGCTATGGTTCTGTCAATTTTATTATACAAATATATCTAAATATAGCTAGGCTTTATTTAGCTCTATAGGCTATATATATTACGTGACTAATCTAGTCCTAATCTCATCTAAACTACCTATGTAACTCCGTTATCACTTTTGAGGTAGCCTTGCTTATATAAGTAGCGTTGCCAGACTTATCGATTGGCTGTGATTCATTGAATCTTCTGACAATTAGGACTAAATGGGCTCTAGATAGAGCTAAGATACTATTGATATAGTAGCATATTTAGTGTAGATAGTATACTAAAAATAGATTAAAAAATATCTAATAAAAGCTGTATTTATTGACGTTATAGGGATATTTAATTACGTTAATCTCTATAAGCTTGCTAAAACCATGGAGGCTGCTAGTATTAATAATAATTTTATAAGGTGGACTTTATCCTTCTTTATAGATAGATAGATAAGCCTTATAATTAATAGTTATAAGGCTGATACGCAGTCTATTATCTTAGATCTATTCTAGGGATTATTAGTGTTTCTAATTCTATTTTTTCTCTATATAGTAGAGATTTTCTAAGCTATAAAATACTAAGTCCTAGATATAAAATTAATCTTATATATAGATAATATAGATCTTATAGTCTAAAAGAGCTTAATAGACGAGGTCTATAAATAGTTAAAAGTAGTAATAGAAGCCGCTATTAATTAGAAATATATAAATAGTATTAAATTTAACTTTAAAAAAACTAAAACTACTTTATTTATTAAAAAAACTAATAGAGAGCTTTGTGAGGCCGTGAAGCCTTCGGTACGCACCATATGCCGCATCTCGCTACACTAGCCTCACAGGGGGCTTGCCAAGCCACTAAACAAGAACACATATATATCCTGACCTTCGCATAGAAGATGCTAAAAATCAATAATTAGTTTAACTATATAGCAAACTATAGCTTTACTATTAAATCCTATTCTTATCTATTTTCTATATATTATTTTTACATTTTAATTACTTTTTATCTTTAGAAAGAGAGCTAGTAAATATTAAGAAATATAATTATTATTAAAAGTATTTTTATTTTAATTAATCTTATTAAGTAGACTATACTTATAGAAAATATCTAATCTAATATATTAAAAATATTAAATGAGATTATAGTAGAATTAAATAAAAACTAGTCTATTAATAAAAATCTAAATCTAGAGATAGTATAGCTAATCTTAAAATAAAAACTTAATTATATATTAATAAAAGAACTCTAAATTATAAAAGTATAATTAAATTAGAAACTCTATATTATAAATTTAAAGTAATAAATTTAGTAAATCTAAATATAGCTATAAAATATATTAGTATTAATAGACTCTATATAATAGTTAAATCTAGAAATTAAAAACTTTATTAATAATAATTATAAAAAAAAGAGATTATAAACTAATATAATTTCTATAAAAAAATATTTAATAAGATTTAAATTAAAAAAATTCTATAGTAAAAGAACCCTAATTAAATTTAAAATATTTATAGAATATATAGAATTATAGTTTAATAAATATCTAAAGTAATATAACTAGTATTTATACTATAAAGTAAATAAAACTTTAGATAATCTAAATTTAAAGTAGTTTTTTAACTTTAATATATACTAGAAAGAAAAAGAATTAAAATAAATTATCTAGAAAGACTTTAAAGCGTATTTATAATAACTATTTTATAACTTTAAACTTCTTTATATTATAGCTATATAGAATTATAATAATACTAGATAACTAGAAAGCTAATTAATATAGGAATTTATTTATTATCTATAAATTTTAAAGAACTAGATAGATATATAATATATTAAAGAATAGTGTATAAAGCTCTTTATAATTAAAGTTTTATAATTAATATAAGATAAGTTATAAAAGTATTTGAAAAAACTTTAAATATATAAAAATATAGTTTAATTTTTATAAAAATTAAAAGATACTATATCTAAATACTAAAAAATAAAGAATTTTTAATATTAAGATAATTAAGACAATAATAATAATAAATTTTAAATAAATTTAAATCCTCACTATATAAGACTAAAAAATTTAATAAATAATAATAGAAAGTATAATTAGTTCTTTTTAAAAAAGAAAGCTATTATAAGAAAAAGTAATAATAAGAATCTAAAAAAAAAAGAATATAATAGATTAAAAAATAATTAAGTTAGACTTATCTATAATTATTATAGTAGAATAAGATACTAGGAGAAAAAATATTATAAAAAAAAATTTAATAATATATAAAAAGTATTTAAATTATTAAAAAACTAGAGCTTTAATACTTATATATATGTGAGGATAATATATGGAAAGCAGGCAAGAATGGGATTCGATGGTAAAGCTATGGTTCGCTATGTAGTCAAACTGATTGCTGACCTTCGGCATCCTCTGTACGAAGGTCAGGATATATATATGTTCCTGTTTAGTAGCTTAACAAGCCTCCTGTAAGACTAGTATAGCGAGATACAGTATATAGTATATATTGAAGGCTTTATAGCCTTATATTACCTTCTCTTTTCTAAGAATCTGCGTCAATAATATTCGTATAGGTTCTTTTAGAAGGTGTAAATAAACTTAGACGCTGTTATTATAGAGACTAGTGTATATAATATAGAGATCTACCTATATATATTATTAATATATCGTTTATAGATCGGTTTATTATTTATTTCTTTTTTTTTAATATTAAATAGTTTATTATATTACTATTAGCTCTATTTCTAGTTTCTTTTATTTTTTCTCTACTTTCTTGTTTGCTTATCTTATTTAAATATAAGTATTATATCTTTTATTAATTATCTTATATTATTTATAATATATAGTCGAATATTTACTTAATTTATTATTTATTAATAATTTATAGAATAGCTTTAAAAAAAAAGATTTCTTATTATTTTTTAGCTAAATTACTAGTTACTTTTTTCTTAAGTAGAGATATCTCTATTTTTAGCTATATTAGATTAACTTATTTAGTTAATAGTATGTCTACTAATGCGTTATATTTTATAGTGTAAAAACAGTTAGTTAAAAAGTCGTTTATTAAAAAAAATAAGTTTGTTGCTATTCTTTTCTTTATAAAGAAAAAGAAGTAGATATATTTTCTTTTCTTTATTAAAGCTAATAAGGATGATAATAATAATAAGAATAATAATAGCGATAAAGAAGAAAATAAAGCTTTATTATCTAGTATACTGATTTTCTTACTTTATAAGTCTTATATGTATTTTTTAGAGATATATCTTTTATTTTATTAGCGCTATCTTTAGTAACTAACTATTAATTCTAATCTAGAGTGCTTTAATCTTAGTTTTAAACCTTACCCCCACTATAAAGAGATAAAGAAGTCTATAACTAAGTATTATCTAGTAAGTATTTTATTTGTTTATATATTACTATAGATATTAATGTTTAATAGATTCTTATAGAATAGTTCGACTAGGCTATATAGATTATTATATTAATAGCGAAATATACTACTAATTAAAAGAATATTATTAAGGTATTAAATATAGTAATATATTATTAGTCTAAACTTTGTTTAATAAAGTCTTTATCTAGTATAGATAGTTCTATTTTTATTATAGCTAAATAGAATAATTTATTTATTATTATAATAATAAATTTTCTATCTTTGACTTAGTAGTTTCTAAGTAGATATTTTACTCTCTTTAATGACTTTATATTAAGAGTTATTATTTTATATAGATTGACTATATCGCCTTATATATAGTATAGATTATTTATCTCTAGTTATAGAGATTTTTTTAATAACTATAGTGTTATATTTAATCTTAAATTTATATATCTACTAGCTAGGGTATATAAGTTCTATTATACTCTATATAAGATCTAATATATATTTAATAACTATCTTTACTTCTATAAGTTTATTTAAAAAAAGTCTCTTTTTATATAGTAATACTGTAGCTTTTAAATCTAATATAAAATATATTTTATTGCCCTTTAGGGCTTTTTATAAATATTTTAATATTCTAATATAATACTCTATAGGGTTTATATTTTAGATATCTTTAGATAGTTTAGATTTATTTTATTTTTTATCTTATTTATATTATATATATAGTCTTTAAGCTTTTAATAAAAAATTTTTTTATTTTTATTCTTCTTAATTTACTAATATAGTTTTAAAATAGTTTACTCTTTAGTTTTCTTTTTTAAATAGATATCTAGAGCTTTAATCTAATTAATTATATTTTTTAGTTTTTAAATAGCTTTTTTATTTAGCTATTCTTTTTACTAGATTAGATACTTTATTTTTTTATCTTATTTTTAATCCTAAACTATTTTCTATATAATATATTTAGATTTGTTGTTTATTAGTATTAGTTCTAAGGATATATAGTTCTTAGTATTAGTATAATATAGCTTTAGTAAAAAAATATAGAAAATTAAATAGATTTTTCTATATTTTAGAGTAAGATCTAGTTTATAAATATTTGTTCTCTATATATCTAATATTTAGAAAGAATCTAAATATTTATTAGCTAGTTTCTTATTATATTAAAATAAGACTATATTTTTTATTTAAAATATAATTTATTTTCTAATTTTAAATTTCTAATAAATTCTTTTTTAGTTATAATATTTTACTTAAGCTTTTTTAATTTATTTTAAATATTTTTAAATATTCTCTTGCTTGGTATAGAGTTTTTTTATTTAGTTTGTAGCTTGTGGTTCTCTATTCTTTAGATTTAATAGTATGTTTTGAGGTATATCTATCTTTAGATTTTTTTAGAATCTTATAAGGGTTTCTATTAAAGATTATTTTATAATGTTATACTAACTATTATTATATATATTCTACGCTAATAGAATCTACTATAGCTAGTTTATCTATTTATAGTTTATATAGTATCGGAGAAAGTACTCTATAAGCTGGTTTTAATATTCAATCTATCTATCTGTTTATAGATAGACTATTATTAATAATTAGTGCTATATTTCTAGATAGTAGTATATAGTCTACTAAAATTTATTAATAAATAGCTTATTCTAATTTAAAATAATATACTATAGAAATGTGATTTATTATATTAAATTCTTAATAAGTAGCTTTATTAGTCTTTTAGCTAATAATACTTTTTATATTAGTAGATAGATGGTATACTTTAAGAATAGGTTAATAATAATTAATATAATATTAATTATTGTTTTTTATTATTTTATAGATAGTAATTTTATTATAAAATCTATAGTTACTATTTTAAATAGTTTTAATAGAATTAGTAATAGCTTAAGTAGTTTATATTATTAGTATTTATATATTTTAATTTATTAATATATAGAATAGATATAGATATAATAGTTTATATTAGCTTCTAGTATTAATTAATAATATTTTTAATAAATAGCTACTACTATATAAGCTTTTCTAAAGTAATCTCTTTATATATTATTATAATTATTTTTTATAATTTCTAACTATAAGACTTTATTAAATAATATATATATAGCTCTTTTATATTAAAAAAAATTATATTTTTTAATACTCTATACTAAACTTTTAGTTTATTTTTTATAAAATTCTTTTAATTTTTTCTATATAAAGGCGTCTCTTTACTGGTATATTTAAAAAAAATTTTTTATATTAAACTTTATTTTTAAATAGATTATTTTAACTTTTATAGCTTTAGCTACTAAAGATTATAATATTAGAAATTCTAGATTCTTTATATTACTAATAGTAATATTTTTATTTATAAAAATATTTTCCTTTTTAGACCTATAAGAATTCTTTTTATTAATAAGAAAAAATATTTTTTTAATCTTTTATACTTACACTAATATATTTATAAATATAATTTAGTTATTTAGAGAGTTTAGTTCTTATTTTTATTTTTTAAAATAATCTTTTTATAGCTTTTTCTATAAAGTTAAAAGTATTATTATATCTTTTTTAATACTGTTTATATAATCTAAATAATAACTTAATATATTTATAGAATTCTTTAATCCTAAGTGGTATTTTATATTAAAATTAAATATTAATAAATATTTTATTTATTAGATCTAACACTTACTTAATATCTTAGTAATAATAAAATACTATAGATTATTATAATCTATTAAGATTTTAATTATATATTAATTACTTTTTAGATATTACTACTAATATTAGAAAGCTTTTATTATTATTAAAAGTTCTAAATTATATACTTTATAATATATCTTTAATTTTTTAAGTTTTTAAAACTAAAAAGCTATTAGATACTATTAAATATTTTTAAATAACTAAGTTATTACTACTTTTAGAGCTTTATTTAAAGTATTTATTTTTATACTTATTTAAAGTATTAGATTATAGTATCTTAATATAAATTTATATTAAAATACTTATTTTAGATTTAAAAAAGACTTTTTAGCTTTTATTATTATATAGAATTCACTAGTAGTATTATTTTTATAAATATTATATTTTATTTTTTTTACTAAACTTTTTATTAATTTAGATAATAATACTAATATATACAAGAATTAAAGTATAAAGTTATAATAAAAATTTATAAACTCTAAAAATAATTATATTTTCTTAACTAATCACAATTTAAGTTATTTTATAATAATATAAATCTAGTTAAGGTTTATTATTATTTTCTTTAAACTTATAATAAATCTAAAATATTTTATAATATCTACTTTAAAGCTATATTTACTTTATTTATAATATAAGTTATAGCTCTTTAACTAGTTTATAATTTCTTATATCTAGATCTTATAGATTTATAGATTATTTAAATATATAATAATATTGTCTAGGTATATTACTATATAGATATTTAATAAGTCTAATATTACTTTATTAATATATGCCTAGAATATAGCTAGTATATTAATAAGACTGAATAGTATTATTTAATATTTAAAATAGCTATATTAGGTTTAGAAAATAATTTTTTATTTATTATCTATTTAGATTTTAATATAATAGTATGTATCTTTTAAATCTAATTTAATAAAATATTTTATTTCTATAAAATAATCTAATTGTCAGAAGAATGGATAACTCACAGCCAACCATTGCCACTTATATCAGCAGCCGCTGAACGATACTATATAGACTGATAATATACAAAAGACAAGTACAGAAGCTAATCTAAATAGGTTTAATAAAGCAGGGCACTTAGTAAGTTATAATAAACTAAAAGTAGATATTATAATATATTATATTAAACAATACAATATAATATATTAGATAATTAGATATATTATATTAAGCGATACAATATAAAAATTATATAAAAATATTTATTTACTATTATATATCTAGCTTATCATATTTTATTTTTATACTATAATAGTATACTACTATTAACTTTTTAATATATTTAGTAGTCTATTATTACAATAATATTCTACTTTATCTTTAAATTATCTTATAAATCGTTTTCTTTTATCTTTTATTAGTAAAATATCTATTTATAATTTATATTTTAATAACAAGTTGTTAAACTATTTAATAATAAAACATTCTTATAATATAAAGTATAAAAACTAAATAAGTAATTAATCTTTAGCTAATATAGTAGAAACTATTTTAATTAAAAGTAATACCTCTAGCAGTAATACTTTTATTATAGAACTTCGATAAACTTTTAACTAGATTAGAGAACTAAAGTAAGCAATAATTTAAGTATAAGTTAATAGTTTTATATTTTAAATAACTATATATTTAAAGATTAAAAAAGTTAAACTATTCTTAAAAATATTTAGAATTTTTAAAATCTTCTTTACTTAGATAGTAATTTACTTTTAGAATAATAATATTCTAAATAAAGAATTAAATAAGGTCTTAGTAGTAGCAAATTTTCTTATTAAAAATATAATAAAATAGTTTTCGCTATATATAGATAATTGGCTATTTAGAAACCTTAATATATAGAAAGAATCTAAGACTATCTCTCTATTTAATAGCTATAGTTATTTTAAAAAAAAACTAAAGCAACTCTATAAAATTATTAATAAAAAATTTATTACAATATATAAGATATAAAACATTAAATAAGTTTAATTTATAGAAGAATATATTTTTAAATATTTATAAATATCTAATAGTTTTAAGTATAATAACTAAAAATATTAAAACTAGTTTTATTAAGGACTTAAGAAAAGTATTAAGGATATAATTATAATAATAAATCTTTGACTGGAAACCTTCTAAGAAATAATAGAAATAGTATTATAAATTAACCTTTAATAGTTTAATAGATAAATAGAAAAGAAAAGTAATAGCTACTAAGAGAAAAATTATTAGATAAATATAAAGAAGACATAAGAATCTTAATATAATAAAGATAGAAATATAAAAATATAGCTAAATATTATAATTAATAAAAAAAAAATAAAATACTATAAAAAAAATAAAATATACTATAAGTATAGATGAAAAAAATATTTCTTATAATAGTGTCGCTAAGAACAAAAGAATAATAATATTAGTCTTTAAAAAGTAGTAACTGCCTATTAATAAATTATAATAATATTTAGAACGGTCATTATTTCTAAAAAAAATAATAATAAGTAAGAAAAAGATCAAATTAATAATTTTAAAGAATTATTAAGATAAAAATTTTAACAGATAATAAAGAATTTTAAAAAAATTAGATAAAAAGTTACTCTTAAACAACTTAAAAAACATTTTAAGTAGAGTTTAAAAAGAGAACCATTTTAAAAAAAAGATATTAAACTAAAAGAAGTATAACTTTATCTATATATATAGTACTATTTAGTGAAAAAAAAAAAAACTAATTAAAAAGCTTTATAGAGAAGACTAGTATAGATAAATTACTAGATAGTGTATTAATAATCTTTTATTAAAAAATAAAGATTAATATATTTTAATATTTTAAGATAATAGAATAGATAATCGTATTAACTATAAAGACTTAAATTAAGAACTAGATATCTTATAAAGAATATAGTTAGTAGAAATATCTAGTTAATTACTATAAGAAATTCTAAAAATACTAAAAAACGTTCTAGGAACGAATAAATATAAAATAAAATTAATAAAGAAATTCTTTAAAATTAAATATAAAGAAATAGAATATATTAAAATAATCTTAAAATATAATTATATAATTCTAAAACTAATCTATTAAAAAGATATAGAGTAAATTTAGAACTACTATATTACTTAATACTATGAATTATATAAAGATTAGATATATTATAAATGTAAAATCTATAGATAAGAAAACTTAAAACTTATTAAAGAATTTAAGTATATCTTATAGACTAAAGAATTCTAACTATATAATAAAAAACTTAAATATATTAAATAATATTCTTATATATACTATTCTTAATATAAAGAATAATTATATAAAAAAGTATACTAGATATAATATTATAAACTAAAATATTTAATATATTATACATTAAAGTAATTATATAATTAGTTTCTAATACTACCTTTAATAGTCTATTAATTAATATATAACTGTCTAAAGAACTTTAATAATTATTAATGCTATGCTGAAGAAATCTGTCATCTATATTATAAGAATATTAATAAAGATATTTACTACGTAGCTATATGCTCTTACTATAAGTAGAAAGTAAAAAATAAATATAAAAAATAGAAATTACTTAGAGAATATTAATAATAATATATAAATCAGTACTGAAAAAGTTATTATATAATTATAACTACTATAAACAAAGAAGAGATAGTAATAATTATATATAGAATAATTAATAGAAAATAAATAAAATTACTTTTGAATTTAGAAGCTTTAATAAATTTTATTAATAAAGTTTATATTAAAAGATATAAAATAAAAAGCATAACTACTAACTAATAGTAAATAATATAGAACTTTAAAGAAGAAATCACTATTAAAGGATATATATAACAAATAATAATAACACTAAAATCAAAAGAATATAAAGAAAAAATAATAATAAATATAAATCTCTTTAAATAAAAAGATTTCAATACTATACTTAAAATATCTTAGTTATAAGAATACAATCCTGTTATTAACTAGAAGAATAATATTATGTTAATAGACCTAAAGAAATTATAAATAACAATATTAGAGATATAACCAAATTAGTAGTTAAAAATAAAACTAATTAATAAAATTAATAAAATAAGTTAAGAATTTATATAAGAAAAACCAAAAGAATTATATAAAAAGAAATTAAAAGAAATACTTAACTAATTATTAAAAAAATATTACAAATATATTAAGTTATTTATAAAGAAAGAATACTAATTATTAATATACTTATTAAGATATAAAGTAACAATTAATTTAAAACTAAAAACAAAGCTTAAGTAAATTAAGTAATAATAAAAATTACTATTAAAATTAAAAATAAAAAAATAGTTTATTATAGAATTTTATATAGTTAGATATATCTAAGAATTAAATATGCCTTATTTAGTATAAGATTTATTTATACTAAAGAAAGATAAAATGCTATAAATAGTACTTAATTATCAATTAGTAAATAACTAAATAATTAATAATATAAATAAGATACTATATTAAAAATAAAAAAAAGACTTATTATAAAAAGTAAAACTTATAATAATATTTAATATCTAATAAAGATATTACAACTTATAAATAAAAAAAAAAGATATCTTAAAAATAGTATTCTTAATAGATTAAAAACTATATAAATAAATAATAATCTTAATAGATCTTAAGAATTTATCTACTTAGTTTATAAAATATATAATACATATCTTAAGAAAATATTTAAATAATTTTATCACTATTTACTTTAATGTCAGAAGATTGCTTGTCGCTCAGCCAATCGATACGTTAGCAGACGCTATTTAGATAAGCAAGGCTAACCTAAAACTTCTATAGAATAAACTATCCAATTATACTGATAAAAATAGAAGTAATTATATAGATATTTATATAATCTAGCTAGTATAAATATACTAATTTAGTAAAAGAATACTCAGTATAGATATACTAAAATGATATAATTATATTATTTTAATAAAGTTATATCTAGTATATATATACTTATTTTATATAAATATACTTAGTATAAATATATCTAAGAATATAGCTATATTATAATAGTAAATATATATATAGTAAAGATATACTAAGTATATAACTATATAGTAATTATAATAGATTAATAAAAACTATTATATATATTATAATAAAATAGAATATATTTAATATAGTTATTATTAGAATATAGCTATAATTGTTATATAAAGATTTTAGTATATAAAAATACTTATTTATTATTATATATTTAGTTTATAGTGTTTTATTTTTTATATAAATAAATATATACTTTATTTAGTTTATTAACTTTATTACTTATTT
>MJVA01000899.1:0-11962 GCA_001939245.1 Talaromyces wortmannii
TATTTTAATAATTTTAATAATTATTTTCTATAAAATTATAATTTAATCTTTCTATATTATTAGTCTTTTTTCTAGCTTTATTATTTTAGTTTTTAATTTTTTCTAAATTTTTTTATTTATTTCTATTGCTTATTTTAGCTTTTATTAAAACTTAATTTTATATATTATAATAATTATAGCTAAGATAATTTTTCTATTATAATAAATTCTATTCTAGTCTTATTATAGAATGCTTATTTCTAACTATTTAATTTTTATTCTATAATTAAGTCTTTAGTTAAAGATATCTATAATAATATTTTCTTTTTCTTTAATATATTTAATTCTAAAGTTAAATTTCTTTATTTTTAATATCTATCTGATTTACTTTCTTAATAGTAGTTTTATTATTATAAAATAGATTAAATTATAATAGTTATTTTTTATTATTATTTTATATTTTATTTCTTAGAGATAATATCTTTATTATTTAAATATTTTAATTATTATTAATAGTTCTTAATTATATATATTATAATTTTATTTAGTATTTATTAGTTTCTATAAATAAAAAGTAATAATTACTCTTTTTTTATTTTTTATTATTTATTTAAGTACTAGTTCTATAGTAAATCTTAATATATCTAATTATATTATATTCTATAGTTTAGAATTATATAATTAAATAATTAGCGCTTCTTTAATAAATTCTTTAATCTTATTAAATACTTATTATTATTTATTTTTTTATTTAAATAATAATTCTTTCTTTAATAGCTTTATTATTAGTTTAGTATATTTAGAGTATTTTTCTAAATATTATCTAATATATCTACTTACTCCTAAAAATCTCTAGATTCTAATAATATTTATTAATATTAACTAGTTAAGAATTATATTAATTTTTTTTAATAGAATTTATAGTTCTTTTAATAAATAAATTATTCCTAGATATTTAACTATAGTTATATTAAATATATATTTATTTATTTTAAAAGTTAATCTAGCTTTTATTAATATAATTATAATTAATTTAATATATTTTTTATATTCTTCTTTACTTTTTAAAAATATAATAATATTATCAAAATATACTATAATAAAGTTATTAAAATATTCTTATAAAATATATATTATAAATTATATAAATTCTATTAGTAGTCTTTTTAATTCTATAAATATAATTAGCTATTTATAAAGTCTTAAATTAGTTAGAAAAATAGTTTTCGATATATTTTCTAGCTTTATTTATAGATTATAGTATCTCTATTTAATATTAAATATTATTATAATTTTTACTCTTTATAATAGATCTCTTTTCTATTCTTAATATAGTATCTTATTTATATCATCTTTAATAATGTTGGTTTCTGCAGGCAATCGAGATGCCAGGCACCGGTGCAGGCTGCACCGGGTGTCAAACGGTGTCACGTGCAACGCACGTGACCTCGTCTAGCGATGGATATATTATATAGACAGCGTCGGAGCCTTATTAGGATTAAAAGAATACACAATCAGAACCTTATGAATTTGTAGCTGTTGCTATAAGTAAGAACGTCCTATTGACTTTGTAGTTAACCCACACTGATCAGTCTTAGGTGACGAGATAGATTGATAAGATATCAACAGCTAACTAAGTTATCCTTTAGATTTCTAAGACGTGTTAATTCTAAGGATTTTAGAAGCTGACTAAGTTATCCTTTAGATTTCTAAGACACGTTAATTCTAAAGATTTTAGAAGCTAACTAAGTTATTTTTTGGATTTCCAAGAAGTACCAAACCACGTGGAAGAGAGAGATTTGGTAGGCTTATTATATAAGACCAGATCTTTGCTAAAAGGCTTCACTATCAAACTGATAGAAGAGAGAAGAAGACCTACATTTGTAATTATCTAATCTAAGGAGAGGACTTTTCTAAACACCGCTCTATCGCGAGACCATATTGTTGACACGTTCTTAAATTAATAAACTTACTAACCTAGTAGGCTCTGACTAAGAGTCTAATCAGTATCTTATCTCAAGATTCGATAGAAAACCTAATTCGTCCCTGTGTGAGAATCATGATATTAATAAGACCTGACAATGTCCAACAACAATAATAGAGACTAGGAGGATGTCTCTTATCCTTATATCCCTTCTTAATCTACTAATAACCCAGTACGATCATTGTTAAATCCAGCAAGCAGCCGTCATACGTTATAGTTTGGATCAGTATGATTAATCCCAAAAGTTCCAAATGACGCCTATATACAAGAAATCGGATTTAATATGAAGAGAGCTCGTAGTAAGGTCGATATAACAATGTGAAATCATGATACGGTGTTAGGGGAAGACTAGAGGACAATAATCACACATATTATCAAATCTATGTACATTTTAGCAACAGAGGACTATAAAGATAACGACATTTTTGAATAGTTCTAGGCCTTCTTTGCAGGATAGAATCAGGATAACTTTGAGTGAGTTAATATATAGATAAGAAGGAAGCTTAAAGACTTTATCCAAAAGCGTGGTGTATTTATTAATATTATAAATAGGAAGATAATCTCCATTACACTTACTAAGCTATTGTAAATGGATGAGATGTCTGAGTAGCTGGCAGAGGGAGGCAGACCTAAGATGGTATAGGTGATAACAAGGAACAGAGTAGGTATCAAGTCGAAGTCAACTCAGCTCCTAGCGACGGTTAAGAATAGAAGATCTATATAACCAGTCAGACAAAATATAACTTTTATCGTTAATGAAGGGCCACTAGCAAATACCTTAGATACTATGATAAGAGAGGTACCTTAACAATTTCAAGATTCTGCATTAGATTGTAACTAGCTATACTAAACGATAGGTGTAAATAATGCTCGATAATAGAGGTAGAAGGACGTAGTATAGAAGCGTCAACTCTTTCTTAATATCCCAGTACGACATTAATTAGAGTATAATGATATGGGGTATATAGGATCTCCTTAAGGCTCTAAAGACCCAATCTAATTTTATAAAGACTTCTGGAGTCTACCGAAGTCTTCTAGGAATTTTCAAGGTCTATAAAAGTCTTCTAGAAATTTCTAAAGTCCATCTAAGTCTTTTAGACTATATATGATTCCTGACTAACAGTGGCAACTAATACCCGCTGCTTTAACATAGCAACCGGTATAGCAAATCAACGAATATAGTGTGTCGCTATAGTAATGTGCGTTAGAACTAATTAACGCTAAAACGGTAGGAAGATTTATAAAAACTTGGGATAAGTCGAAGAATTATTTAGAAGAATGTTACGATCTCTTAGATAACAAAGTGCAAATCTTTTTAGAAAAATATAGACTTTATAGCGTTAAATTATTATAATGTTGGGTAATCTTTGGGGAAATGCTTTCTAGACATATAGAATTATTTTTTATATATCACATTGATAAGAATATAACTTTTGTGGAAATATATTAGAAAATGAAAGGGCACTTTAATATATAGTTAAATTAAGAGCTGTACTACCACGATTAGACGTTAATATCACTAGGAACCGTCCAACGTGAGAATCTTAATATAAAATTAGAATAGGTCATTAAGATGATAATTAAGAAGCTATATATTTGTTAATATATAATAGGAAGTGTATATAAAGATCTAATTTATCTTATTACTGCCGTCACAAGAGCATATTAAACCATGCTAGAGATGACTGAAGTTATAAGCGGTCGTATTTTAAGTTTTAAAGAGATGGTCTTCCGCCTGTGTGTTAGAGCTGCTTTACTGCAAAAGAAATAGGTAATTGGTTAATACTGGACGAGGGTAGAAGAAGATAACGAAATCCTATTAATAAATTTTACTAATAGACGATATAAGGGACGCAAATATTATAGTTATTCTCCTTCGCGCTAGGAATACCGGCGTAAGAACTGTGACGATGAATTTTAATTTAGAAAACGTGTTAAAGAAGATGCTAAGTGTTGGATCTATAGAAAAGAAGATTGTTAATCTTGGAAGCATTCTAATAAGGATTAACAAGACATTAGAAACCGGTATAACGATTATTGTCGCACTAACGGGAAAATACTGTTAGATCAAGTATATCGCGCGTTCTTACAAGAATTTGAGGGGTGCAGCATTTCTAATTCTAAAAATAATAAGGATTTAGACGAAGAAGATACTAAAGATAAAGTAGAAACATACTTTATAGTAACTGAGTTGTAAAACCGTGCTTTTATACACTAACTAGTAGGGTGGATATTAGACGATGAGGATTCGCACTCAGTGCCTATATACTAGTTTATCTTTAATATATACGAGAATGAGACCTTCTTTAGGATCTTACCAGACATAGGAGCTGCAAAAGTGTTAACTATTAAAAAAGGGTAATTAGTAGCTTTCTTAAAACTTTATCTAAAAGTAAGAGTCGATAAGAACCGTGCTAGAGAACACTAGATTTGTTTTGGCCAAGGAGATCTGATAATATCAACTGTAGTAGTCACTGTGATAATCTAATTTAGTGACGTTGAATTCTATATTATGGAGACGTTTATACTCTTCTTATTATATCTTAGAGACATGGATTAATGTAGTGTTAGATTTAATAATTTGACAAACTATATGATTAAAGAAGATATACGCGTACTAATTATCTATAAGCGAGGCTATTTGTGGTTCTTTACTGATAAGAAAGAAGCGCCTAAGGTCTTTATAACTAATATAGAAATGAGACGCTTATACAGACAATTTAGCCACTCTAGTATGGATTAACTATATAAACTTTTAATGTAAACCGGTTATGACGTTGAACATAGAGTATTAGCTAAGATTGAATATTTTTGTCACCATTATCAAATAAATTATTAATCTCTAAGGAGATTTAAATTTACTATAACTGACGATTATGAGTTTAACTACAAGATAGTTGTTGATATTATAGATTTGAATGGCAACGCAGTACTATACTTAGTAGATAAGGTAATAGCGTTTTAAGCGACAAGATTCTTGAAGTCAATATCTGTAAAAGATATCTGGGAGGCATTATGTGTAGTGTAGATTAATATGTATTTGAGATTTCTAGATGTTATATTATATGATGCTAGAACTAATTTTGCTTCTTAAGAATTCAAAGCAGAGGTAAAGATGATGGGAATCTAATGTCGCTAAGTGCTAGTTAAATCGCACAACGCTGTTAGAAAGGTTGAACGGTATTATATACCGCTACGCTATATATACAATATTATTTACTAAGAAATTAGTGCTAATATCGACAAAGAAGTAATACTGTAGATAGTAGTCAAAGCCATTAATAACACGGTAGGACCTAATAGAATTATACTGATAGTACTGGTATTTAGAGCTTATCCACGTATAATATATAACTCGCCACTATTTTAATTGACAACACGACGTGCACAAGCTATAAGAAAGGCGATGGTAGATTTAAAACATGTGGTAGCTGAGAAGCGTATTAACGATGCTCTTAATACTAGAAACGGTTCTAATATCATATAGATCCTTAGCCTCGCACTCGGAGCAGAAGTACAGATTTGGCGAGAGAAAGGAGGATGGACTAGCCTATAGAAGGTTACTTTAATTAATGACTAGAATATAGCAGTTAATCTTCTAAATAGTGTTACTGAATTCCGTGCTATCTCAGTATAACCGTACTATCGTAATAAAGTGAAAGAAGTTGTTAATCTAGACCTGGCTCTAAGTAGGAACTAACTTAAAGACAACCCGGCATCTGATAGTATCCATATCTCTAAAGCTCTAGAGATATCTCTACAACTATAACAACGAAGACGACTTTGTGATATGAAGAATAAACTAAAATCAATCAACGCTTACTTTTCAAAGAAAGAGAAGGATAATTTGGAATTAGCAGTTACTTTATATCAAGAAGAGAAGATAGTGACTAATAATGAACTATTTGAATAATCCGCTATAGCTGAGATTAATAGTCTTATAGCAAATAGGACATTTAAGATTATTAATATCTATAACCTAAATATCAAATTATAATAGATCTTTAGTTCCTGATTGGTTAATAAGATTAAAAGTAAAAATGAGATCTTTTATGAGAAATCTCGTCTTGTAGTGCAAGGTTATAACAACACTAGTAAGGATAGAATCCTAACTTAAGCACCGACTATCCAGCAAGTGAGTTAACGATTGTTAATATTACTTATCCCAACTCTCTTAAAGATAGGCATAACGGTAACACTGCGAGACATAACACAAGCGTACACCTAGGCGACCACGAAGCTACAGCGTTTAATCGTCGCGACTCTTCCTAAGGAGATGGAAAAGAAATATTCAGTCGACTTGGTCCTTTTTATTGAAGGTGCCTTATATAGGATTCCAGAAGTAGGTGTATACTAGTTCGGCATATATCAAAAGCATTATAAGACTAAATTGCATATAAAGTCTTTAATATATAACCCGTACCTACTAATCTCTATGTAAGGAGATGACGATTTTAATCTTATAAGTATATAAACTGATGATATATTAATTCTATTAACAAAGAAGTTCTTTAGGGAGGAAGAATTTGTATTTATTAAGGTTAAGTTCAAAGTAAAGTCAAAGAACTATCTTTTAGATAATAATTCCTTGAAATTTAATAGTGTCAAGATCACTAAGGAAGCTAATAAGATCTATCTACGCTAAAAGAGTCAAGCTAAGAAGATTGCACTGGTGGGTAAGGAAGACCGCGCTTAAAAGTATGTCGAATAGTGTGTATGTGGGGCTTATCTGGCAGCTATATGTTAACCTGAAGCTGTATATGATCTAGCGGTAGCTGCCTAATTACAGGAGAAAGATCGCACATCTGATGATTATAAGACTTTGAATAAGCGCCTTATATGGCAAGCAAATAACCTAGAACGGGGATTATTTTATGTCCTAATCGACCTCGTGAATACTAAGATCATGATCTTTACTAACGGGTCGTTTGTAAATAATCAGGATTTGTTTTCTTAAATCGGATTTTTGATTACTCTGGTCAATGAGGACTTCTCAGAGAAGGATTACTTCAAGATCATTAGCAATATCGTGTACTGGCAATTATCTAAGTGCAAGCGTATCACACGAAGTGTACTTGCCTTTAAGATATATAGACTTACTACTGGATTCGACTACGGTTTTATCTTTGCAAGCACGATTCATATAATTATCAGACGTCTTGGCTTGCCTAAAATTAAGGTAACGGTATGCACTAATTCTTACTCTCTATATAAGTACTTGGTCAAAATGGGAACTATTAAGAAGAAACGGCTTATGATCGACTTACTAGCTTTATAAGAGTCTTATAAGAGACGTAAGATCGACGAGATAAGATGGATCCATAGAGACAACAATCCAGCCGATATATTTACTAAAACGACCCCCAATAAGGCTCTTAAGACCCTGATCGATACTAATAAATTGACTGTTAGGGTGAAAGGATTTGTTAAGAGAACTAGCACCGAGTAGGACCCAGCTAGGAGGCGACTTAGAGCCAACTCGGAGGAAGGAGATAGAGAAGCGTGTTATTTACTAATTTTTATGTTGATGAACTGGTTATATGTGGCATGGAATCCTTTCTAGATTCTGTTACATAAACCATTCGTTGTCCGATTCCTTTGTTATATTTTACTATGTGTTTTCATAGGTCTTGGATCTCGATTGCAATTCTATTTATAAAAGAGATCCAGTGTTGGTTTCTGCAGGCAATCGAGATGCCAGGCACCGGTGTAGGCTGCACCGGGTGTCAAACAGTGTCATGTGCAACGCACGTGACCTTATCTAGCGATGGATATATCATATAGACAGCGTCGGAGCCTCATTAGGATTAGAAGAACACACAATCAGAACCTTATGAATTTGCAGCTGTTGCTATAAGTAAGGACGTCCTATTGACTTTGTAGTCAACCCACAAATAATATTATTAAGTCTTTAATAATTAATAATTATATATTATATTTTATTCTTTTTTAGTATAAATAATACTTATATTAAAGTTTTTATTTTTAATTCTCTAATATATCCTACTATTAGAAATTTTTTAATAAATTCTTTAATACTTTAAAGTTTATTCTATAATATCTATCTTTACTTAACTTATAGTACTTATATATCTTTTTTAAATAATATCTCTACTTTATACTTTTATTTATATTATAATAGTTAATATTCTTTTTTTATAAATAGTTTAATAAAATTATAATATTTTTTTAATAATTTTTCTTTAACTTTTATAAGTTCTTTTTTGTATTTCTTTTTTAGTTTTAATTTTATTATAGACTAAGATTTCTCACTTATTCTAACTATTTATTTAACTTTTTTATTAATTTTAAGTTTTTACTAATCTATATTAATTATTTCTTTTATCTAGTTAATTATTAGATTAACTTATCATAGCTATAGTATTTCTATTATAATATTATATTTTTCCTTATCAAGTGGTAAAAAATTAAAAATAATATCTATTTTATACTTATTTAATTATATCTTAATTTTAATTTTCTTTTTATATCCTTTACTAATAACTTATCTATTAGTAGTAACTATTTCAATCTACTATTTTATTTACTTATATAATAACTGATTTTTTTATATAAAATCTTTATTAATATAGTTTAATATTACTTCTAAATCAACTAGGACTCAAGCTTTAACCTTATTAATAATTACTTTTAGTATTATTAAGTTATATTTTTTTTCTATAATAACTATAAATTAATATTACTTTTTATAGTCTCTATAGTATCAGTTTTCTTTTTTAATTTTTTTTATCTATTATTTCTAAGTGATTATCAGTTTTTCTTTATAATATTAGTAGATTAGTAATCTATATTTTATTTTTATAAATTTATTATAGTAAGAATATTCTATTTTAGTAGTAATATAATTACATTAAAATTACTCTATTAGATATTTAAATCTTAAGGCTTGTAAAATATTAGAGCTTTTAAAAAATTATCTATATATATTTTTTTTTTATTAATGTTAAGAACATTTATTATTAAAATATAAAATCTATAATAGTCTATAATAAATATTTTTTTCTACTATAGAGAAGTGTTTATATATATAATTAATAATATGTCTAATATATTTATTATAGAATCTTATTCCTCTTAATTATAAAATCTATTTATATTCTTTAATAACTCCTATATTCGCTTTTCTATATATAAAATAGTTAGTATATATCTATTTATAGTATTCTTCGTATTCTTTTATATACTGTTTTTAGGTTTTTATAGATTTTTTCTAATAAATTGCCTTTGTAGAGCTATATTTATATTTATTATATAGTTTTTCTTTATATTATTTTTCTTCTTCTATCTAATCCTAGTTAAATTTATCTAGTTTTAATAATTCTTATAATTATTTCTATATTTTATTAATAAGTTTAATTATTTTTTTTATTTTCTTAATATTGCTTTCTAATTCTTTATCAATTATATTTAATTTAGCAACTATGGCTATTATATATATTAGTTCTTCTTTATTATTTATTTCTTAATTTAAATCTTTATAAATTACTCTTTTTTTATTATTTTAAAATATTACACTTCTAAAGGTTCTTTAGTATAATAAGAAATTTTTAATATTTATTTTTTATTAATCTTTATAAAGATCTTCTTTTATAATTATAGTAGCTCACCTTATATATCCTTTCTAAATATAGTCTTTTTTAAAACTCTATTATAGGCGTCTCTTTAATGGTTTAGAACTAAATAATTTCTTAATCATTACTTTAATAAATCTTTTTTCTAGTTATTTCTAAAATCTTTTATCCTCTAATAATTCTTTTAATTCTATACTATAGTTAGATATTTATATAGTTCTTTCTATAATAGTCACGACTTTTTATTATTAATTTAGATTAACTGTTTTCTTATTTATATTTTATTAATATTACTTTATAAAATAGTCTTTTTTTTTATATTTATAGTATACTTTCTTTTTTTTATATTTTTTCTTTTCTTTCTTTATAATAATAGCGTTAAGTCTTATTTTTATATCTCTATCTAAGTTATATTAGATTTTTTTTTTTTTTAATTAATTTACTTACTAAAAGAGTTCTCTAAACTTTTTTTATTTTTTAAATTTATTTTTTTTTTTCTTAATTTTATATAGTCTATTATTAATTCTAATAGCTAATTTAATAAATCTATTAATATTTATAGATTAGTTAATTATAATAAGTTTAACTTAAATATCTTTTTTAAATATATTTTTAAATATTAAAATTTATACTCTATAGTTATAGTATAATAGTATAATAATTTACTAGAATTTTACTATAAGCTATTAAGCTAAGTTAGTTTATTTTAAATATTATAGTTAATATTTAGTAATTTATTACTTATTAATATTTCTAAATACTTTTGCTATTTTTTCTTTAAAATCTATATAGCTTATAAATAAGTCCCTAATAACTATATTTTAATTTACTATCTCATTTCTATAGTAGTTAGCTAAGATAGATTATATTTATTCTATTATAGAGTTAATAAAACATAATACTATAAAAATAATTTTTCTTTTATTATTATAGATTTAGTTAGAATTAATATATATTTCTATATTAATTAAAAATATTTTTAATTTAGATCAAGTTCTATTAAACATTATAAATTTAAATAGTTTAAACTATCTATTTTCTTTAATAATTAAAATAACATTTATAGCTTTTTAAATAATATTTAAGATAGCTAAGACTTAGATTTTAAATTATTTAATTTAATTATTCTTTTTATATAGATTTCCTTCAAGTTAACAAATATATATAATTAGTTAGTTAATATAACCTTCTAATACTATAAATTATTCTTTAAAATTAAGATCTTTTTCTTCCTACTATACTTTAGTAATCTATTATTGTTATTTAATAGCGGCTTAGACTATACATAGGTTTATTAAAGAAGAGCTATTATTTTCTACTATTATTAGCTATCTTAAAGGGATATCTTAATATCTTATTATATAGTTAATCGTTAAGATATTTTATTATTAAAATATATTAACTATTCTTTACTAAAGTAGTAATATATTAATAATATTTTATTAAAAGATTAATGTCAACTTAGTATCCTAAAGTTTATAGAGAGTTAAAGTATATTATAAAGATAATATATTAAAGTAAAATAAATAATAAAGTTAATAAGCTAAATAAAATATATATTTATTTAATATAAAAATAAAATATAGTAAACTAAATATATAATAATAAATAAATATTCTTTTATACTAGAATCCTTATATAATAATTATAATATTATTATATAAGCTATACTACTAGCCTTATATTAATTATAATATAGCTATAATTACTATATAGTTATATATTTAATATATTTTTACTAAATATATATTTACTATTGTAGTATAGTTGCACTCTTAGATATATTTATACTAAGTATATTTATATAAAATAAATATATATATACTAGATATAACTTTACTAGAATAGTATAGTTATATTATTCTAATATATCTATATTAGATATTTTTTTATTAAATTAGTATATCTATACTAACTAGGTTATATAAATATCTATATAGTTATTTCCATCTTTATTAATACAATTAGATAATCTCTTTTATAGGAGTTTTTAGGTAAGTCTTACTTATATAAGTAGCGTCCGCTACTTATCGATTGGCTGAGCGTTAAGCAATCTTCTGACAGGTAAGTTTACGGGGGCCTATACGTACAATGTTGCCAAAATGTGTTTTATAACTGTTTGTTTTTTCTTGCTATAGATATTTTAAATTAGTGTAGATTATTTAATATAGACTAATATCATTACTTTAAAGAGAATCTTTTCTAATTTAGTTAGTAATATCTAATTATTTAAAATAATAAAGTAAAGAAAATATCTATATAAATTTATATATAAAAGTTTTTAAATTAGTTTTATAATAGTAGTTTAATAGAAATTTAATATTAATTATATAAGCTTTATAAAAAATTTTTTTTAAAATAATTTTTTTTTTTTTTTTTTTTTTTTTTTTTTTTTTTTTTTTTTTTT
>MJVA01000225.1:2785-14402 GCA_001939245.1 Talaromyces wortmannii
TTATAATAACCGATATATAACCGAACTAGGGTTATAAAATAAAAATGATAAAATAATATAATAATAAAATAACCGAACCAAGGTTAATAATTAACCGAACCAGGGTGTCAGAAGATTGCTCATCGCTCAGCCAATCGATACAGTAGCGAACGCTACTTAGATAAGCAAGGCTAACCTGAAACTCCTATAGAGTAGACTATCCAATTATACCAATGAAGACGGAAATGACTACACAGGTACTCACGTGACCTGGCCAGTGCAAAAACACCCGGTGTAGGTACACCCAAATAGTGCGGCTGCACCATTCCCGCACAATTACACTCAGTGCACGAGCACCCAATCCGTGCAAACACACTTGGTGCGGATACACCAGGGGGAGTGCGGCTGCACTACCACAGTGGAGAAACACCCAGTGGGGACTCACTAGGCACATGACTACATAGCAAACATAGCGATGCCATGTTTGCCATGAAACGAACAACACATCATACATAGCAATGCTATAATTGCTATGTCAGGACTCTAGTATATAAAAACACTCATTTACCATCATATATTTAGTCTATCATGTTTTATTTTCTATTTAAATAAATATATACTTTATTCAGCTTATCAACTTTGTTACTTATTTACTTTAGTATATTGCCTTCGCAATATACTTTAGCCCTCAACAACCCCCCTTAGGATACTAAATCGACGTCAGTCTATCGGCAGAATACTACCACGTCTCACCGCTTGGTAAAGAACGGTTGATACGTTTGACACAGGGTTAATAAATAATATTATAAATAATAAAGGTCTAGAACAATAATCTAGAACTAAAAAGAACATTATAAAATAATATAAAAAGAAGCTACATTCCCCTATATAGAAAAATATAAGCAACTGAATATAACAATCCTTATACAACTTCTTATTTATTCTTTATATTTTCTTCTACTTCTTTTTATTCTCTCTCTAATGTAAATAACTTGCTAAGAGGTTATAAGCCTAGAATTTCTTATTTTTTAATAAGAACTTCTATCTTTTTTTTTTCTTTATTTTATATATCTTTTTATAAAATATCTTGTGAGGATAATATATGGAAAGCAGGCAAGAATGGGATTCGATGGTAAAGCTATGGTTCGCTATGTAGTCAAACTGATTGCTGACCTTCAGCATCCCCTGTGCGAAGGTCAGGATATATATATGTTCCCATTTAGTGGCTTAGCAAGCCCCCTATAAGACTAGTGTAGTGAAATACAGCACATAATACGCACTAAAGGCTTTATAGCCTTATATTACCCCTCTTTTTCTAAGAATCTGCATTAGTAATATTCGTATAGATTCTTTTAAAAGGTATAAATAAACTTAAGCATCATTATTATAGAGATTAATATATATAATATAAAAATCTATCTATATATATTATTAATATATTATTTATAGATTAGTTTATTATTTATTTCTTTTTCTTTAATACTAAATAATTTATCGCGTTATTATTAGTCTTATTTCTAGTTTCTTTTATTTTTTTCCTACTCTCTCGTTCGCTTATTTTATTTAAATATAAGTATTATATCTTTTACTAATTATCTTATATCGCTTACGATATATAGTTAAATATTTATTTAGTTTATTATTTATTAATAGTTTACAGAATAGCTTTAAAAAAGAAAATCTTTTATTATTTTTTAGCTAAATTACTAATTACTTTCTTTTTAAATAGAGATATTTCTATCTTTAATTATATTAAATTGATTTATTTAGCTAGTAATATATTTATTAACATATTATATTCTATAATATAAAAATAGTTAGCTAAAAAGTTACTTATTAAAAAAAGTAAGTCTGCTACTACTTCTTTTTTTATAAAAAAAAAAAAGCAAATACACTTCTTCTTCTTCTCTATTAAAGCTAATAGAGATAACGATAATAATAAGAATAATAATAATAATAAAAAAGAAAATAAAGCTCTATTATCTAATATATTAATTCTTTTATTTTATAAGCCTTATATATATCTTCTAAAAATATATCTCCTACCTTATTAACGCTATTTTTAATAATTAGCTACTAATTCTAATCTAAAATATTTTAATTTTAGTCTTAAACCTTATCTTTATTATAAAAAAATAAAGAAATTTATAATTAAATACTATCTAGTAAATGTTTTATTTATTTATATATTACTATAAATACTAATATTTAATAGATCTTTATAAAATAGCTTAACTAAACTATATAGATTATTATATTAATAGCGAAATATACTACTAGTTAAAAGAATATTATTAAGATATTAGATATAGCAATATATTATTAGTCTAAATCTTATTTAATAAAGTCTTTATCTAATATAGATAATTCTGCTTTTATTATAGTTAAATAAGATGATTTATCTATTATTATAATAGTAAATCTTTTATCTCTAATTTAATAGTCTCTAAATAGATATTCTACCCTTTTTAGTAGCTCTATATTAGGAGTTATTACTTTATATAGACCGACTATATCGTTTTATATATAGCGTGGATTATTTACTTTTAATTATAAAGATCTCTTTAGTAGCTATAGTATTATATTTAATTCTAAACTTATATATCTACTAATTAGAGTATATAAGTCCTATTATATCCTATATAAAATTTAATATATACTTAATAACTATCTTTACTTTTATAAGTTTATTTAAAAAAAGTTTTTTTTTATATAATAATACTACAATCTTTAGATTTAATATAAAATATATTTTATTACTCTTTAAGGCTTTTTATAAATATTTTAATATTCTAATATAATGCTCTATAGAGTTTATATTTTAAATATCTTTAAGTGGTTTAGATTTATTTTATTTTTTATTTTACTTACGCTATATATATAGCTTTTAAACTTTTTATAAAAAGTCTTTTTACTTCTACTTTTTTTAATTTACTAATATAGTTTTAAAATAGTTTGTTTTTTAGTCTTCTTTTTTAAATAGATATTTAAAACTTTAGTCTAGTTAACTACATCTTTTAGTTTCTAAATAGCTTTCTTATTTAGCTATTTTTTCTACTAAATTAAATATTCTATTTCTTTATCTTATTTCTAGTCTCAAACTATTTTCTATATAATATACTTAGATTTACTATCTATTAGCACCAGTCTTAGAGATATATAGTTTTTAGCATTAATATAATATAGTTCTAGTAAAGAGATATAAAAGACTAAATAGATCTTTTTATATTTTAGGATAAAATCTAACTTATAAATATTTATCTTCTATATATCTAATATTTAGAAAAGATCTAAATATTTATCAGCTAGTTTTTTATTATATTAAAATAAAGCTATATTTTTTATCTAAAATATAACTTATTCTTTAATCTTAAATTTCTAATAGATTTTTTCTTAGTTATAATACTTTACTTAAGCTTTTTTAGCTTATTTTAAATATTTCTAAATATTCTTTTATTTAATATAGAGTTTTTCTATTTAATTTATAGCCTATAGTTCTTTATTTTTTAGATTTAATAGTATATCCTAAAATACATCTATCTTTAGATCTCTTTAGAATCCTATAAAGGTTTCTATTAAAGATTACTCTATAATACTATATTAACTATTATTATATATATTCTATATTAGTAAAATCCACTATAACTAGTCTATCTATTTATAATTTATATAATATTAGAGAAAATACTCTATAAGCTAATTCTAGTATTTAGTCTATTTATCTATTTATAAATAAGCTATCGTTAATAGTCAATATTATATTTCTAAATAGTAGTATATAGTCTATTAAAATTTATTAATAAATAGCTTATTTTAATCTAAAATAATATATTATAAGAATATAATTTATTATATTAGATTTTTAATAAGTAGCTTTACTAATTCTTTAGTTAATAATACTTTTTATATTAGCAGATAGATAGTATACTTTAAAAATAGATTAATAATAACTAATATAGTATTAATTATTACCTTTTATTATTTTATAGATAGTAATTTTATTATAAAATCTATAGTCACTATTTTAAATAGTTTTAATAGAACTAGTAGTAGCTTAAATAGTCTATATTATTAGTATCTATATACTTTAATCTATTAATATATAGAATAGATATAGATATAATAGTCTATATTAGCTTTTAGTATTAGTTAATAGTATTTTTAATAAATAGCTATTACTATATAGATTTTTTTAAAGTAATTTTTCTATATATTATTATAATTATTCTTTATAATTTCTAATTATAAGGCTTTATTAGATAGTATATATATAGCTCTTTTATATTAAAGAAGATTATATTTTTTAATATTCTATATTAAACTCTTAGTCTGTCTCTTATAGAGTTTTTTTTAATTTTTTTTATATAAAGACGTTCTTTTGTTAATATATTTAAAAAAGATTCTTTATATTAAGCTTTATTTCTAAATAGATTATTTTAGTTTTTATAGCTTTAGCTACTAGAAATTATAGTATTAGAAATTCTAGATCTTCTATATTACTAATAGTAGTATTTTTATTTATAAAAGTATTTCTCTCTTTAGGTCTATAGAAATTCTTTTTATTAATAAAAAAAAATATTCTTTTAATTTTTTGTACTTGCGCTAACATATTTATAGATATAATTTAGTTATTTAAGAAGTTTAATTCTTATTTTTATTTTTTAAAATAATCTTTTTATAGCTTTTTCTATAGGGTTAAAAGTATTATTATATCCTCTTTAATACTATTTATATAATCTAAATAACGATTTAGTATATTTATAGGATTTTTTAATTCTAAATAGTATTTTATATTAAAATTAAATATTAATAGATATTTTATTTATTAGATCTGACGTCTATTTAGTATTTTAATAGTAGTAAAATACTATAGATTATTATAATCTATTAGAATTTTAATTGTATATTAACTACTCTCTAAATATTATTATTAGTACTAGAAAGCTTCTATTATTATTAAAAATTTTAAATTATATACTTTATAGTGTATTTTTAATTTTTTAAACTTCTAAAATTAGAAAGCTATTAAATACTATTAGATATTTTTAAATAATTAAATTATTATTACTTTTAGGACTCTATCTAAAGTATTTATTTTTATATTTATTTAAAGCGCTAGATTATAGTATCTTAATATAGATTTATATTAAAATATTTATTTTAGATTTAAAAAAGACTCTTTAGTTTTTATTATTATATAGAATTTATTAGCAGTGTTATTTTTATAAATATTATATTTTATTTTTTTTACTAAGCTTTTTATTAGTTTAGATAATAATATTGATATATATAAGAATTAGAGTATAAAGTTGTAATAAAAGTTTATAAATCTTAAAAATAATTATATCTTTTTAATTAACTATAATTTAAGCTATTTTGTAATAGTATAAATTTAATTAAGATTTATTATTATTTTTTTTAGACTTATGATAAATTTAAAATATTTTATAATATCTACTCTAAAGCTATATTTACTTTATTTATAATATAAGCTATGGTTTTTTAATTAACTTATAATTTTTTATACTTAGATCTTATAGGTCTATAGATTATTTAAATATATAATAATATTATCTAGATATACTACTATATAGATATCTAATAAGTCTAATATTACTTTATTAATATATACTTAGAATATAGCTAGTATATTAATAAAACTAAATAGCATTATTTAATATTTAAAATAGCTATATTAGGTTTAAAAAGTAGTTTTTTATTTATTATCTATTTAAATTTTAATGCAATAGTATATATCTTTTAAATCTAATTTAATAAAATATTTTACTTCTATAAAGCAGTCTAATGTCTTTATAATTAGTAGAATTAAGTAATAATTCTTTACTATAATAGTATTAAGTCTTTAATAGTCTATATATAGTTAAAGCTCGCTATCTTTCTTTAGTATAAATAGAATAAAGATTTCTATAGAACTTTTAAATAGTTTAATTTAATCTTTTTTCTATACTTTACTTAAGTAATTTTTAAAAATCTTATATTTAGTTTCTATAAGCCTATATATAGATTTATATAGAGAAGTTTTTTTTAATTTTAAGTCTATAGCGTGGTTATACTTTATATATTTAAATAATATATTAATAGCTGTCTCTAAAAATATATCTATATAGTTAAATAGATATTTTAATAGTTAAAGCTTGTTTATTTTAGATATTTTTATATTTAGTAGTATTTTTATAATATATATTTTATTATTCTTTTTTAAAATATAAGTAGTATATAAATATAAATCTATATTTAATATATTTTAAAAGTCTATTTAGTATATTATATATCTAATTATTAGACTTTTATATGCTTTATAAGAAAATATTATTTTTATCTATTTAGTTGATATATAGATTTAATATTTAAATCGCTCTATAATCTAATTTATATTAAGATTTATTTTTTTTAATTAGGGTATACTAAGGATTATATTATATTTTTTGATATCTATTATATATAAAGTATGTCTATTAGTTTAAGTTAAACTATTAGAATTCTTGACTTTTATATCTGTATAGTATTATTTATATATTTAAATAATTTATCTATTAATAGCTTTTACTTGCTTTAGAATAATTTTAATAATTTTAATAAATTTTTTAGTAAGTTTTTGATTTATAAAATTACTTTAAGCTTTACTATTAATAAAAGTCTATATTTTTATAGAGTCTAGTAGCTTAAAGAGTTTTATTTTTATAATTAGTAGTTACTCTCTTTTAAAATTATTTTTCTATATTATTTCTAATACTACTGCTATATATAAGCGTTAGGATTTTAGTTTTTTAATAATTTAGATACTTTTTATATATTATTAAACTTTTTTTTATAATATTCTTTTTTTTAGTAATTTATTTTACTATAATAGTTATAGATAAGTCTAGCTTAGTTATTTTTTAGTCTATTATATTCTTTTTTTTTTAGATTTTTACTATTATTTTTTTCTATAGTAGCTTCTTTTCTTAGAAAGAACTAGTTATATTTTCTATTATTATTTATTAGATTTCTTAGTTCTATATAGTAAGGATTTAAATCTATTTAAAATTTATTATTATTACTACCTTAACTATTCTAATATTAGAAGTTCTTTATTTTTTAATATTTAGATATAGTATTTTTTAATTTTTATAAAAATTAGATTATATTTTTATATATTTAAAATTTCTTTAAATACTTCTATAATTTATTTTATATTAGTTATAGAATTTTAATTATAAAAAACTTTATATACTATTTTTTAATATATTATATATCTATTTAATTCTTTAAGATTTATAGATAGTAAGTAAATTTCTATATTAATTAATTTTTTAGTTATTTAGTATTACTATAATCTTATATAACTATAATATAAAAAAGTTTAGAGTTATAGAATAGTTATTATAAATATATTTTAAAGTTTTTTTAAATAATTTATTTTAATTTCTTTTTTTTTTAATATATATTAAAGTTAAAAAATTATTTTAAATTTAGATTATCTAAAGCTTTATTTATTTTATAGTATAAATACTAGTTATATTATTTTAAATATTTATTAAATTATGATTTTATATATTTTATAAATATTTTAAATTTAGTTAGAGTTTTTCTGCTATAAAGTTCTTTTAATTTAAATTTTATTAGATATTTTTTTATAGAAATTATATTAGTTTATAATTTTTTTTTCTTATAGCTATTATTAATAGAATTTTTAATTTCTAGATTTAGTTATTATATAGGGTTTATTAATACTAATATACTCTATAGCTATATTTAGATTCGCTAGATTTATTATTTTAGATTTATAATATAAAGTTCTTAATTTAGTTATATTTTTATAGCTTAAAGTTCTTTTATTAATATATAGTTAAGTTTTTGTTTTAGAATTAGCTATATTATCTTTAGATTTAAATCTTTATTAATAGGCTGATTCTTATTTAATTCTACTATAGTCTTACTTAATATTTTTAATATATTAGATTAGATATTTTTTATAGATATAGTCTACTTAATAGAATTAATTGAAATAGAGATATTTTTAGTAGTAATTATATTTTTTAATACTTATTAGCTTTTCTTTTAAAGATAAAGAGTAATTAAAATATAAGAATAATATATAAAAAGTAGATAAGAATAGAATTTAATAGTAAAGTTATGATTTATTATATAATTAAACTGATTACTGACTTTTAGCATTCTTTATGCGAAGGTTAGGATATATATATGTTCCCGTTTAGTGGCTTGGTAAGCCCCCTATGAGGCTAGTGTAGCGAGGTGCGGCACATGGTGCGCACCGAAGGCTTCACGGCCTCACATATCTTTATAGTCTATTACAATAATAGTATTCTATTATATTCTAAAGATTATCTATCTTATTATTTAATTATCTTTTATTAGTAGAATAATCTACTTAATTTATATCTTATAATAAGTTATTAATGATAGTTTTAATAATAAAATATTTTTATAATATAAAGTGTAAGAACTAAATAAGTAATTAATCTTAGTTAATATAATAAATAATACTCTAGAACTAGTTTTATTTATTAATAGTATCTTTAGAACTACTATAAATACTATAACTCTTACTATTAAGCTTTAAGATATTTTTATATATATTAATATTCTTAAAATAATATAAGATAATTAGCTAAAGATTAGAAAGATTAAACTTTTTTTAGAAATACTAAGAACCCTTAATACTTTTTTAATTTAAATAATAATCTATTTTATAAATAATATTAAAAAGTATAATAGAGAGATTAGAAAAATTCTAGCTATATTAAGCTTCTTTATAAAAAATATAATAAAATAGTTTATACTATATATAAATAACTAGATTAGTAATATAATCGATTTAAAAAAATTTAAAATTTTTTTTTATTTAGTAGCTATAACTATTTTAAATTTAAATTTAAGTAACTTTATAGAATTATTAATAAAAAACTTATTATAATATATAAAATCTAAAATATTAAATAAGTTTAATCTATAGAAGAATATATTTTAAAATATTTATAAATATTTAATAGCTGTCAGAAGATTGCTTGACGCTCAGCCAATCGATAAAAGTAGCAGACGCTACTTATTAAGCAAAGCCATAACCCCTAGACTGATAACTACAACAAGACCAAAGAAGCTATCACGTAACGATAGACCTATCTATAATAATAGGCCTTGTTAAGACAAGAATTAGATTACTATTATTAAGATAGTATATTACATTAGTATAGTAATACTACTTTATAGTAATATCTATTATTAGATAATACTTTATAGTATCTGATAAGAACACTAATATATTAGATATATAACTATATAATAATTATAGTAATACTATAATTAATATAAAAGAGCTTGTATAATCTATATAGCAATAATATAATTACTATATAAAAAATCCTAATATATAAAGATATTTATTTATTATTATATATTTAGTTTATTATATTTTATTTTTTATACTAAATAAATATATACTTTATTTAGTCTATTAACTTTATTACTTATTTTACTTTAATATATTGTTTTTTGGCCGCAGGCGCCTATAAGCGCCTGGCACAGTGGTACTACCAGTTTAAAACTGGCCATGCCCCGATTGGCAGTTTTCTGCACCGAATTAAGGCCCGAGACTCCCCAAGGTGTCTAGAGTGCTCTAGGGGCAATGAGACAGTGAAGCACCTCCTTATTAACTGCCGAAAGTGGCGCCGCCAGCGGGCTAAGCTGTTGGAGGACCTCACTGAGACAGAGGTCGAGAGGCCACAATTTAGTGAAGTATGCCCCGAGGCACGCCTATTAGGAGACCCTAAGGCCACTAAAGTACTTCTAGCATTTATAACGGTTATTAGAGAGCATAAAGATAGCAAATGGGCCAAAGAACAGGCTTATAGGGCCGACGATTGGGGGATTAAGGATTTAGGGGATAAAGCAGACGAGGAAGCCAGAGAGGAGGAGAGGTAGCGGAGCTGGATAGCCCGCTACTAGCCGGTGAAACCCTATTGTTATTAGCCATAAGGAGGAGGCCTTGGGCTTACCACCTATTAATAGGCCTCCGAATCGCCCTGCGCATATAAGCGGTTTGGGGCGAGGAAAGCGCTAGATATTTGTTATATTTAGGGTCTATTAGTAAGCTTATAGAGTCTTTTATAGAGGTTCCCCCCTATAAGCCTTTATAAGCTTAGTTAGACACGCTGTCCGTCATAGCCTTAGGGCTGGGTATGGACGTTAAATATGATTAAATAATAATAATAATAATAATAATATATTGTTTTTGTAATATACTTTAGTCTTTAATAATTCTTAAAATACTAAGTCGATATCAGTCTATTAATAGAATATTATTAATATATTACTACTTTAATAAAGAATAGTTAATATATTTTAATAATAAAATACTTTAATAATTAACTATATAATAAAATATTAAGATATCCTTTTAAAATAGCTAATAATAGTAGAAAATAACAGCTTTTTTTTAGTAAATCTCTATATAGCTTAAGCTACTACTAAATAATAATAATAATTTACTAAAGTATAGCAGGAAAAAAAAATCTTAATTTTAAAAAATAACTTATAATATTAGAAAGTTATATTAACTAATTAACTATATATATTCGTTAACTTAAAAAAAATCTATATAAAAAAAATAATTAAATTAAATAACTTAAGATCTAAATTTTAACTATTCTAAATATTATTTAAGAAATTATAAATGTTACTTTAATTATTAGAAAAAATAAATAACTTAAACTATCTAAATTTATAATATTTAATAAAACTTAATTCAAATTAAAAATATTTCTAATCAATATAGAAATATATATTAATTTTAACTAAATCTATAACAATAAAAGAAAGATTATTTTTATAATATTTTACTTTACTAACTCTATAGTAAAATAGATATAATTTATTCTAGCTAACTACTATAGAAATAAAATAATAAATTAAAATATAATTATTAGAGACTTATTTATAAGCTATATAGATTTTAAAAAAAAATAATAGAAGTATTTAGAAATATTAATAAATAATAAACTATTAAATATTAGCTATAGTATCTAAAATAAATTAATTTAGCTTAATAGCTTATAGTAAAGTTTTAATAAATTATTATATTATTATACTATAACTATAGAGTATAAATTTTAATATTTAAAAATATATTTAAAGAAAACATCTAGACTAAATTTATTATAATTAATCAATCTATAAATATTAATAGATTTATTAAATTAGCTATTAAGATCGATAATAGACTATATAAAGTTAAAAAAAAAAGAGATAAATTTAAAAAATAAAAAAAGTTTAAAGGACTTCCTTAGTAAATAAATTAATTAAAAAAAAAGAAAACTTAATATAATTTAAATAAAGATATAAAAATAAAACTTAATATTATTATTATAAAGAAAAAAAAAGAAAGGCATAGAAAAGAGAAAATATATTATAAATATAGAAGAAAAAGCTATTTTATAAAATAATATTAATAAGATATAAATAAAGAAATAGCTAATTTAAATTAATAATAAAAAGTTGTGACTATTATAGAAAAAACTATATAAATATCTAATTATAGTATAGAAATAGAAGAATTATTAGAGAATAAAGAATTTTAAAAATAATTAGAAAAAAGATTTATTAAAATAATAATTAGAAA
>MJVA01000880.1:0-11426 GCA_001939245.1 Talaromyces wortmannii
AGTAGCGTTGCCGGATTCGTCGATTGGCTGTGATTCATTGAATCTTCTGACAAAGATAAACTATTTACATTAAAATACTAGTAGATAATTATAAAAGTATATAAAATATAATATAAATTATTAATTACAAATTATTAATAGACTAATAATTAGTTAAAAAAAATAATTTAAATAATTAAATAATACTTTTAACACTACTTAGATTAGAAATAAAATAATTAGATAGAATTACTATTAATAGTATAATTTATATTAAATAATACTAAAAACGCTATTATAAAATAAGTTCTATATTTTATAAATCTTAAATAATATCTAAAAATAATATAGTCTAAAGTACTATAAAAAGAATTATTAAAAATAGTAATAATATAAACCAAGAAACTATAAATACTCTATTAAATAATATTAAAGAATATAAAGTAAGTAGAAAACTAAATAAAAATCTACTATAATAAAAAGTATAAAAATATATTAATTTTAAAAAAAAAAAAAAAAGTCTATTTATTATAATAAACTATTAAATAGAAAAATTTTAATATTTCTATAAAGAGATTAAGTAATAAATTTAATACTATTAAATATAAACTTTTTAGAATTTAAGAAAAACTTACTAATAATAATTATAAACTTTAATTATTTATAAAAATGAAAGTATATTTAATATTTAATATTTTATTATTAAAACTAACTAAAAATTTAAAAAATAATAATAATAAAGCAAATAAAGATAAATATAAAGTTAATAAAATTTTAGTATATATAGATATTTTTTTATTATTATATATTTAGTCTATTATATTTTATTTTTTTAAGAAAATAGTATATTATTATTTATTTTTTAACATACTTTATAGTTTATTATAATGATAGTACTCTATTTTTATTTAGATTGTTTTATAAACGTTCTCTATTCGACTTTAGTTAATAGAATATCTATCGTGATTCATATCTTGGTGATGAGTTGTTGAACCGTTTTTGACAGTAATAATAAGTAATTTTAAAAGAGTTTTTAGATAGTTTAAATTAATAAAGTTGATTAAGTTAGTAAAATATATACTTTCTATAGTTAATAAAAAATCTTAGTAATTAATAGTTTTAAAGTTAAAAAGTAGAGCTAATTTTAAGTTAAAACTATTATTATTATTATTATTAATTATTATAACTATAGATAATAATAATAATTTAATATTAAATAGTAAAACTAGCTTTAAAAAACTTAACTTTAATAAATCTTTTAAAGATAACTATATTAAGTTTCTAAATAGATTTATAAATTATAACTCTTTTTAAAATTAAATAGTTTTTATTTAGGAATCTAGTGCTTTAGAAATTAAATATAATATTAAAATTAAAATTAAGATAGCCGCTAAAATAGTTATTAAGATTAAAGTAAGAAAAAGTTATTTTAAAATTCTAGAGAGTTTTAGATTTAAAGCTATATCTAAATTAAAGTCTAATTTAAAATCTAATTTAGAAGAGAAAGATTATAAATTAATATCTAAATTTAAAAAAACTTTAAAATAAGTATTTAAGCTAATATTTATATTCTTTAATAAAGAATTTCTAGATTATCTAGTATAATATATATAAATTTAAAAATAAAATTATAACTATATTTTTAAAAGATTTTTAAATATTTTAAATTAATATAATTATAGTATAAGAGCTTTAAAATAATAAATTTAATAAAACTATATACTAATTAATAGTAGTTATCTATTAACTATTTTATTTTAAAATATAAAAATATAGTAGTAATAATTTAATCTAAATAGCACTATATTGTGAGAGGGTTATTCGGAAAGCAGGCGAAGCACTGGATTTGGCAACTAAATATATGTGTAGATATATATACAAACTAATTACTACTAATAGCATATTTGCTATATATATAATAGAAGTAATTCCTCGCTCTACTAATATCTTAATGAATGTTATGTAAGGCTTTTTAAAAGTACTAAATGTATACTGAGAGATTATATACTAGATATAATATCTAAAGCCTTATATTTTTTTTTTTTTTATAAAATTAGCGTTATATATTAATATAAAGTTATAAATAATCGCTAGTATAAAGATACTAGTTATTTTAAGCCGCTAATATTATAGATATACACTATGATAGTTATTACGCTTATTATCTAATATAAGAGGTATAGATTAATAGTTATATATAATTATTATTATTATAAAAATCATATTGTTATAAAAGTGTTAAATTTTCTCTTCTTTTACTATATATTTTGCTATAATATTTTACTTTTCTATATTGCTTCTCTATCCTTACTCTTTTTTATACTGTATTATTCTCTGTACTTTTTAAGTAAATATTAAACTATTATAAGATATATATATTACGATTAGTTATTTTAGCTGTTAATTTAAAGATCTATTACTAACTTAAAATAGTGTTTTATACGCTAAACTGTAATACTGCTGTCTATATTATCTTTATAGCTAAACGCGCTAGTATTAAAAAGTTCTTTATAAAGAGATAAAAGATTTATAATATTTTTTTATCTACATTTAAATTACTATTAATTTAATAAATTGATAATCTATTACTCTTTTTATATTATCTATATTTATTATCTGTAAGAGTAAGAAGTAGATTCTGCTCTATTAATACTATCTTTAGATATTTAAAAATATTAATAATATATATCTATTTATCTATACTAGTTTTTTAAGGCTATATAATTACTATATATAACTGAAAAAGTCTATTATAAATTATCTATTAATATATTTACTAGTAGAATATTTTTATCTATTTACTAATATATATATAGATTCTTTCTATATAGAAAGCTACTACTTACTACGCTATTAAGTTAATAGTAAGCTAAATTAATAATTAAAAGAAGGTGATATATAAGATTAATATAGCTATATATTATGCTCTTATTTATCGCTTTACTACTATTAATAAAAATAAGATTATAGTTATTCTTATTATATATACTTTTATTACTACTTTTATTATTTTTTTTTCTAAAGTAACTAGCTTTATATTTTAAATAGTAGACGCTTTCTCTTTTTAATATCTTAAATAGGCATCTATATTGACTAGTAAGCTAATAGCTATATTAAATCTCTTTATAGATCTCTTTATCTACTATAGCTATGCCGCTTCCTTTTAAAAGAATGCTTTTAGATATAGATAGTATAATTCTATACTTATCTATTTTACTTATAACGCTTTAGCTATAAATACTATTTTAATAAATTATTTTATTTATTTTTATAATGTTTAGCCGTCACTTTTAGATATTAAATTCTTTTTTATATTAAGTCTTTAGGCTATTAAGATATTTTATACTACTCTATAAGACTTTTTTCTTTATTTTATATTTAGTTTTTTATACTATAGATATAAACTTTAACTTTAAATTTAAAAGTTTTTTTTTTTTCTACTTTTATCTCTTTTTTTAATATATAGTTCTAATACTATAGATCTTTTAGCTTTATATTAGAGGTAATTATTAAATATTTAGATATCTTATAATATCTTTTTTAATTCTTAGATAGCTTTTTTTAATAACTATTCTTTTTACTGAACTAGATATTAGACTTATTAATCCTGTATTTTCTTCTAGATAATATCTTTTATTATATATTTAGATATACTGTCTATTAGGATTAGATTATTTAATTTAAAATTTTCTAAAGCGGTATAGAAAGGTTTTAATAGAAAAATATAGAATATAAAATATAGTTTTTTATATCTTAAAATAAGATCTAATTAATATATATTAGTTTTTTAGATTTTTAATATTTAGAATAGATTTATTTATCTATTATCTAGCTTTTTTAAATATTAAGAAGAAGTTATATTTTTTATTTAAAGTATGATATAGTTCTTAATTTTATATATTTTCTTTTATTTTTAGTAGTTATAGTACTTTATTTAAAATTTTTTTATTTATTTTAAATAATTCTAGAGCTTTTCCTATATATTCTAAAGATTTTAGATTTTTTATTCTATATCTATATTACTTTTTCTAGATTTTTTTAATATATCTATCTATAGATCTCTTATAAATCTTATTAAGACTTTTATTAATATTTTATTAGTTATATTATAGCGACTATTATTATATATATACTATATTATTAGGATTTACTAAAATTAGTCTATCTATTTATAGTTTATATAGTATTAGAGATAGTATTTTATTAGCTAATTCTAATATTTAGTCTATCTATCTATTTATAGATATATAGTAGTAGATAATTAATAGATAATTTTTAAATAGAAATATATAATCTATTAGAATTTATTAATAAATAATTTATTCTAGTCTGATATTATATAATTTAAGAATATAATTTATTAAATTAGATTTTTATAGAGTAATTTTATTAGTTTTTTAACCTTTAAAGTCTTCTAGATTAATAGATAGATATAATACTTTAAGAAGAGATCTATTATAACTAATATAGTATTAATAATTTCTCTTTACTACTTTATTAGGGGTAATCTAGTTATAAAATCTATAGTAATAATCTTAAAAAATTTAAAAAAAACTAATAAAGACTTTAGTAATCTATATTTTTTATATTAATATATTTTTATATATTAATAAATAGTATAAGTTCGAATATAGTACTTAATATTAGCTTTTATTATTAGTTAAAAATACTTCTAGTGTATAACTATTAATATTTAGTCTTTATTAAAATAGCTATCTTATATATTATTATAATTATTCTTTATAATTTTTAATTATAAAGCTTTATCTAATAGAATATAGACTATATCTTTATATTAAAATAGATTATTATCTTTAATATTCTAATTTGAGTTCTTAACTCTATAAGCGCTTTTTTAAAGATCCTTTAATTTCTTCTATATAAAGACGTCCTCTTACTAGTAAATCTAAAAAAGAATCTTTATATCCAGCTTTATATTAGTATAGATTATCTTAATCTTTATAGCTTTAATAACTAGAGACTATAGTATTAGAAACTCTAGATTTTCTATATCACTAATAGTAGTATTCTTATCTATAGAGATATTCTTTTCTTTAGATCTGTAAGTCTTAACTTTACTAGCAATAAAAAGATCCTTTTAGACTTTTTTAATATATACTATTCCATTTATAAAATTTATATATATTTAAAAGAAAATATTTAATTCTTTATTAGTAGTAAATACTTCTCTATAGAGCTTTTTTTATAATATAGAAAATATTATTATTTTATTTCTAATATTATTTATATAGTTAAGACGCCAGCTTAGTATATTTATAGGATTTTTTAATCTAAAGCAGTACTCTATATTAAAATTAAATATTAAGAGATATTTTATTTATTAAGCCTAATATCTAGATAGCACCTTTATCGTAACAAAATATTATAGATTATTATAATCTATTAGAACTTTTACTAGATATTAATTATCTTCTAGATATTATCGCTAATATATAAATGTATCGACTATAACTATTAGTTTAGTATTATAAATCTTATATCTAATCTCTAGTCCTTATAGCTTTTAGGATTAATAGATAATAAAGTGCTACTTATTATCTTTATATAACTAGATAAGCATCGCTTCTAAAATACTTTTTAAAATATTTATCTCTAGCCTTATAGATCTAGTAAAATTAAAATATTAAAGTAGAGACTCTTAATAAAATAAAATCTTAAATTTTTTAAATACTTTTAAAGCTTTAAAATTTAATAAATTAAGATTTTTTTTCTATTTCTAGTGTTTAAAAGCTTTATTTAAAGCTTTTTTAATAAGTTTAGTTAATATTCTTATTATCTTTGAGAACTTAGATATAAAGTTATAATAGAAGTTTATAAACCTAAGAAATGACTAGATTTTCTTTATAATCTATAGCTTAGGCTACTCTTTAATAATTTGGACTTTAATCTCTTCTATTATTATATCTTTAAAACTAATATTAAACTTTAAATACTTAATAGTATTAATGTTAAAGCTATACTTACTTAATTTATAATATAGCTAGTATTTTTTTAGCCTTTATAATATCTTTTAAATCTAGATTTTATAGTCTTTAAAGTTATTAAAATAGATTACTATATTATCTAAATAGACTATTATATAAATGTCTAATAGGTCTAATATAGCTTTATTAATATAAGTCTAGAATGTTGCTAGTATATTTATTAATCTAAATAGTATTATATTATATTTATAATAGCTATATCTTATTTAAAAAATAATTTTTTATTTATCTTCTTCTTTTATTTTTATACAGTAATATACATCTTTAAAATTAAGTTTAATATAAATCTTAACTTTTAATAGTCGATCTAAGATCTTTAATATTAATAGAAGTAAGTATTAGTCTTTTATTATTATAATATTAAAGCCCTAATAGTTAATATATAATTAGAGACTTCTATCTTTTTTTAAAATAAATAGTATAAAAGCCTTAACTAAGCTTTTTAATAATCTTATTTAGCTTTTCTTTAAGACAGCCTTTAGATAGACTTTTAAAATCTTTTATTTAGATTTAGTAAGTCTATATATTAGTTTATAAAATAGTATAGTGTCTAGTTTAAAATTAATAATATAGTTATAAGCTATATATTTAAGTAATATATCTATAGCTTTTTTTAAAAAAATATTTTTATATTTCTAAAAGTATTTTAAGAGTTTTTATTCTAATTTTACTACTAATTTTTATTTTTTAGGTTTATTTAGTAATATTTTAATATATTTTTTATTATTAAATCTAGCTATGTATAGCTTTAATTTATTAGTTTAAAGGATATTAGGTAGTATCTAGTATATAATATATCTAATTAGAAGCTCTCTTTATATCTTATATAGTATTAGGATTTTAACTCTTCCTATATTAGTGTAGGATTAATAGATTTAGTAATTAATAGTCTAATCTATATTAAGATTTACTATCTAAAGCTATAGTATACCTAGTATAAAGTTATAATTATTAATATCTACTATATTTAATGTATAGTCTATAGTTTAGAATAGACTTTTAAAATCTATAGCTTATATATCTAACTTATATCTATTATAGGTCTAGATCTAGTACTTATTAATAGCTTTTACTTTTTAAGATATCTTATACAAATAAAATCTTAGCTTTTCTACTAAGCTCTAATCTATAAAACTTTTTTAGGCTCTATTATCTATAAATATCTAAAGTACTAAAGCTTCAGCTATATTTAAAAGTCTTATCTTAATTATTAAAAGTTATTTTAATTTAGAGTTATCTCTAAATATAATATTAAAATTAATTCTTAATATAGCTACTATATCTAATAGCTAAGATTCTAGTTTTTTAAATTATTTATATCTCTCTAGTTTTTTTTAATTTTTAGATTTAGATATTCTCTAGACTAATAATCTAGTTAACTATACTTAAAGTAGTTCTAATTATTTATATTATTCTTATATTAATCTTAATCTCTAATATCTCTTCTTAGGGATTTCTTTTAGAGCCTAGATCTCATACTAGGTCCTTATTATCTATCTATTAGCTAGTCTCTTGGCCTATCACTATTTTTAGATCTATAGTATAATAGGATAGACCTCTTTTAATATAATACTCTAGCTTTTTACTACTCTAATATCAAATCTTTTATTTTCTAAAGAAATATAATAGTTACTTTATAATTATCTAATTTATTTTTATACTTTTAAGCTTTGCTTTAAATACTTAAAAGAATCTTAACTTAGAGTTATCTTATTTATTAATCTTTTATATACTTAATATCTATTTATTCTTTTTATATATAAAGATATTATGTAAATTTATATATAGATTATTCTTCTCTTTACTTAGCGTTAGTATATTAGTATAAGATTTTAATTTAGAAGATATTAAAATTATTAAAGATTTATTATAAATAGTCTTTAAAATTATCTTAACTTATATTTATTATATCTCTATATTCCTTTTAGAATATAGAGTATTATAGAAAGTAAAATTAATTTAGATTATCTACTACTTTATTAATTTTATACTTTAAATATATAGTATATTATTCTAAATATCTTTTAAACTAAGATTTAACTCTTTTTATAAACATTTTATATTTGCTATAGGTCTTATTAGTATAGAAATTATCTATTTTAAATTTTAAAAAACATTTATCTATAAAGATATTAGTTTAAAAATATTTTTCTTCTATAATTGCGCTAGCAGCAATAGGATTTTAAATTTAATTTTAGATTTATAGTATTTTCTATTTTAGCTCTACTATATAAGCTTACTATTTAAGATATTTATTAACTTTTTTTAATTTAGAAAGTAGTATAAAGTCTAATTATTTCTTTATAAGTTAGATAAGTATCTCTTTTAGATCTGATAGTATAGACTTAGATATCTAGACTTATATCTAGCTTTCCTCTTGCGGTACTTTTATAAGGATTAGATTATTTATAAATTCTAGTTAAAATAATACCTGTTTAGACTTACTTAGGTTTTGCTTAAAGATAATAGCTATAGATATTCTTTTTATATTAATTATTTCTAATACTTGCTAACTCTCTACCTAAAGATATAAAGTAATTAAAATATAAAAGAGTTATTTAGAAAGCAAACAAAGTACTAGATTTAGCAACTAAATATATATATAGATATATATATAAATTAATTACTACTAGTGGCATATTCGCCATACATACGGTAGAAGTAATTCTTCGCTCTACTAGTACCTTAGCGAATGTCACATAAGGCTTTCCAAGGGTGCCGAACGTGCACCGAGGGGTTATATACTGGATATAACGTCTGGAGCCTCACATATATATTTCTAAATAACTAAAATTTAAAAAATAAATCTATATAGTTATATTAAAAAATTACTAAATTCTTTATATTTAATAAAAGATTAGTTATAGTTTTTATATTTATAATATATATAATAAATTTAATAGTAATATAGTTAACTAGATAGAGATTACACTATATTAAATTAATAGCTTTATACTTGAGACTAAATATTTTTTTATAAATAATCTAAATACTTATTATTTAGTTTAGAGTAGTCTAGATATAAAGATTAATTCTAAAAAAAAATAAATTTTTAAAATTATAGACTACTATAATATCTAATTAATTACTAAAAAAGAGATAGCTATATAGAAATAAAATATTTAATAATTAATAATTAATTTTATTTTAATTTCTATTAATTTAATTAATTAATTTATAAACTGTAAGTATACTAATAATCTTTAATATAATTTAGATTACTATCTAATATATATTATAATTAATATTAAAATATTATTTAGAGAAGTGTTAAAGTATTATAATTAAAAGACTATAGATAATAAGATTTTTTTATTATAAAATATCTTAAAGTATTAAATTAAGATTATTATAATTTAATTTCTTTTTATTATTCGCTATATTATTAGTAGGTTAACATTCAAAACTAGACCTAGTTAATAGTTAAATCTAGATTTTACTAATAAATATAAATAGATGATTAAAATCTATTATTATCTCTAATATTAATTTATTTATATTTAAAGTCTATTGATATAAGTATTTTATAAAACTACTTAGAATAAAAAAAAATATATTATTAATAAAGCCTTATATTAGAGCTATTACTAATACATTTAATAAGTTACTAAAGAAGGTTTTTATAGTCTATAGTAGTTAGTAAGGTGGATATATATATAAATAGGCTTATATAAATTAGATATTATCTTAATACTATAAAGTTTAAGTGGCTATATAGCTAAGATAGTAGAAATTAAAATAAAGCTATTTTAGGAAGCGTTTTTTCTAAAAATTCTAATAATAGATCTATTTAATATTCCTAATAATATTTATTTAAATTAGTTTAGCTTTTCTTGGATTTAGTTTTATAAGATAGTAATAGTAGTTTGAATTATACTATTAGATAAAGCTTTTAGGAAAGATAGTATTCTAAATAATATATAATATAAGATAATTAGTATATCTAAAGCTTTTAAAATTTTAAATAAAATTTTTAATATTTATATAGAAATAAGCTATAATTTAATTTATTTTTAATGTTTTATAATTATAATTTTCTATAAAGCTAAAGATAATTAAAATTATTATATATTTAAAGTCTACTAGCTAGTGGCGCTTTTTAATATATTAAAAAAGATTCTAAAGTTAATTATTACTTAATATTTAAGCTATATAATTAAGACTTATAGTTTACTATTTCTAATATATTTAAATAGCTATAAAAGCGTCTCTATTAATTATATAATATAATTAGTTATTAAGCGAATCTAAAAAGTCTAAAGCTAAAGCTTACTAATAATTTTTATATTTTTACTAGATATAGTAAGCGTATATAATAATATTTATTATATCTAATTATTATATAATATATATTAAAAGTGACTAAGATATTATATTTTATAGATTTAAACTTTTCTAAATAATTAAATTATTTAAATCTATATATTTAAAAATATATTAGATTATATTTTAATTACTACTAGTATTTTATAAAAAAGTCTAATTTTATTAATATTATATCTTATCTATAATACTGATTTATTTATTAACTATATTAATCTTATTAAGGGTATTATTACTAGTAGATAGATTAATAATATTAGTTTTATAGTTATTAAAATTTTAAAATAAGCTAATCTTTATAAACTTATTTAGACTTATATTAAAGCTAATAAATAGACTAGAAAATATATCTTAATATTTAATATTAAAAAGTATAAGCTAATATACTTTATTAATTTTTATAGTATTATTAAGTTTTATTATATTTTAATTACTTTATTAGATAGTATAGTAATTAAAACTTTTTATAAAGTTAAATATTATCTTGGTTTTTAGCTAGATCTAAACCTAATATTTAAAATTTATTATACTAAAATGCTGACTAAAGCTAGTATTAATCTATATATACTATAAAATTTTATAAATTCTATATAAAAAGTAGTATTTAGCTATATATATTAAATCTATTAAGCTATTATAATTTTATAGATACTCTATAGAGTAGCTACTGTCAGAAGAATGGATAACTCACAGCCAACCCTTACTACTTATATCAGCAGCCGCTGAATGACACTACATAGGTACTATATCTATATAAGAGATGTGCAACATTAACTAGGATTAATCTAATACTCTAAGTATACTCTATAAGCTAGAATAAGCTTATAGTAAGTATTATAATATATTATATTAAGCAATATAATATAACTAAATAAACATTATAATATATTATATTAAATAATATAATATAAAAATTATATAAAAATACTTATTTACTATTATATATCTAGCTTATTATATTTTATTCTCTCTCTAAAATAGTATATTACTATTTACTTTTTAATATACTTTATAGTCTATTATTATAATAGTACTCTATTTTATTACTTTTAGATTATTTTATAAATTATTCTCTCTTATCTTTTATTAATAGAATATCTATTTATAATTTATATTTTA
>MJVA01000550.1:0-11878 GCA_001939245.1 Talaromyces wortmannii
ATATATTAGCTATTCTCTAGATATTATTATTAATATTAAAAAGCTTCTATTACTATTAGAAATTCTAAATTATATACTTTATAGTATATTTCTAGTTTTTTAAACTTCTAGAACTAGAAGGCTATTAAATATTATTAAATATCTTTAAATAACTAAGTTATTACTACTTTTAAGATTCTATTTAAAATATTTATTTTTATACTTATTTAGAGCGCTAGATTATAATATTTTAATATAGATTTATACTAGAATACTTACTTTAAATTTAAAAAAGACTCTCTAGCTTCTATTATTATATAGAATTTATTAATAGCGCTATTCTTATAAATATTACACTTTATTCTCTCCACTAGATTTTTTATTAGTTTAAATAATAATACTAATATATATAAGAACTAGAGTATAAAATTATAATAAAAATTTATAAATTTTAAAAATAATTATATCTCTTTAATTAATCATGGTTTAGGTTATTCTATAATAATATAAATCTAGTCTAGATTTATTATTATTCTTTTTAGATTTATAATAAATCTAAAATATTTTATAGTGTTTATTTTAAAGCTATATTTACTTTATTTATAATATAAACTATAGCTTTTTAATTAATTTATAACTTTTTATATCTAGACCTTATAGATCTATAGATTATTTAAATATATAATAATATTATTTAGATATACTACTATATAGATATTTAATAGATCTAATATTATCTTATTAATATATATCTAGAATATAGCTAGTATATTAATAAGGCTAAATAATATTATTTAATATTTAAAGTAGCTATAGTAGATTTAGAAAGTAGTTTTTTATTTATTATTTATTTAGATTTTAATACAGTAGTATATATCTTTTAGATTTAATTTAATAAAATATTTTACACCTGTAAAGTAATCTAATATCTTTATAATTAGTAAGATTAGGTAATAGTTCTTTATTATAATAGTATTAAGTCTTTAATAGTCTATATATAATTAAAGCTCACTATTCTTTTTTAATATAAATAAAATAGAGACTTCTATAAAACTTTTAAATAATCTAATCTAGTCTTTTTTTTATACTTTATTTAAATACTCTTTTAGAACCTTATATTCGATTTTTATAAATCTATATATAGATTTATATAGAGAAGTTATTTCTAGTTCTAAGTCTATAATATAGTTATACTCTATATATTTAGATAATATACTAGTAGCTATTTTTAAGAATATATCTATATAATTAGATAAGTAGTTTAGTAGTTAAAGCTTATCTAATTTAAATATTTCTATATCTAGTAGTGCTTTTATAGTATATATCTTATTATTCTTTTTTAGAATATAAATAGTATATAAATATAAGTCTATATTTAATATATCTTAAAGATCTATTTAGTATATTATATATTTAGCTACTAGGCTCTTATATACTTTATAAAAAGATATTACCTCTATCTATTTAGCTAGTATATAGATTTAATATTTAAATTATTCTATAATCTAATTTATATTAAGATTTATTTTCTTTAACTAAAATATATTAAGGATTATATTATATTCTTTAATATCTACTATATAGAGAGTGTACCTACTAGTTTAGATTAGATTATTAAAGTCTATAACTTTTATATCTATATAATATTATCTATATATTTAAATAACTTATTTATTAATAGCTTTTACTTATCTTAAGACAATTCTAGTAACTTTAGTGAACTTTTTAATAAGCTTCTAGTTTATAAAATTACTCTAAGCTTTATTATTAATAAAAGTCTATATCTTTATAAAGTTTAATGTTAGGGTCCTGGCCCCGAAGTACTCGAGCTTCGCCCTCGTGATATAACCGCACCTGTTCCGGTACAGCGGAAACCCCCTAGCCTAGACCTGATTCACTAAGGCGTTCGGAAGACCCATATCCATCTATATCAACAATCCGAGCCTTTACGAACCTTTTCCTTCTTTTTTCTATATTTAAATCTACTTAATTCCTAGATCTATATTAGACTAATAAGATGGGATCTAGTCTATAATATTAGATTCAAACATCATTTTATCTTCTCTATCTAAAAGGTTAAGAATGTGCTGCTTCTTTTATCTAAAAAGTTGAGTCTATATAACTATTCTTTATTTGCTTAAATTAAGCCTTTAAGAACTAAATTAACTATTTTTATTTAAAAGATTAAGTTATTATATTACCACTCCTTAATAACTGAGTTAAGTATTAAGAAATTTTCTATTATAATGAATAGCCTGCTAAAAGATAGCTTAAATTAAATAAATATATCTTTAGAACTAAACCAACTATTACTAAAATAAATATAACAAATAGAACTTCTTCTAATAAATATATCTACTCACCTATCGTATATTGAAGGATAGATTAATAATATAACTAAACTATTTACTTCTAAAGTCTCTACCAACGCTGTATTATTAGTAATCTCTATATATACTATAAATAAACTATACTACTTTCTTAATTATTTTAATAAATATAATGACTTTAATCATTCAAAATATATATAGTTTATAATAATTCTATATATAAAATTAACTATTAATATATCAGCGATTAGAGGACTATATAAATAGTTATAGTATATCTATAAGCGGTTAATAGAAAAGATTTAAATAAAGGTCTATCTCTAGATATAGCTCTATAGAAATATAAATATAATTATTTTTATTATACTAAAAATTTTCTTTGTATACCTTAATATATTATTTAAAGATTATTAACTTGTAGAGAAGGCGAATCTTAAACTTAACTATATATAATAAGAGCGTATCTCCTTCTAGGACTTTATTAATGAATTTAAATAGTTATTACTTCTTATAGAAGACTAATTATAGACTAATAATATAAAAATCTTATGACTAAAAACTGTAATTAATTAAGAAATAAGATATATAACTATTAAAAGTAATATATTAAAGTAGTATAAAGCTTTTTATAGATATTTATACTAAGTAGTGAATAATCTTAAAGAATTAAAAAGAATTAATAACCTCTAATTTTAATATAAGTGGAATATATAGAATACTTCCCATATCCTCGATAAAGGAACCTCCCCCGATAGAGAACAATCCTAAGCTATAGACTAGATATCTATAGGTCTGCTAATTAATACTATTAGAATAGATAACTGCTATTAATATAGAAAATTAAATTATATTATCTAGTACTGTCTTAAATCTATATTATTTTATTAAGCGCTATCTCCGAAAAACTATAATAAGAAGAAATACGATAAGCTAATAAAAATATCTAATACTAAAGTAAAAAGGAATAGAACCAAATCTAATATAAAATCAGATAGTGTATTAAAGTTAAAAGAGTAGCTTTTATGTAAAGTCACCTATAGAAGCTAAAATATAAAACAGCTTATAATTTTAAAAACTTCAAGAAGATAGTAAAAAGATTTAATAGACTCTTATTTAATATAGATATATAGTTAGATTATAGAACTAATACTAATGCTTTAATTAATAGTAGGTGCCTCACCTATAGAATTATTAAAAAGACCTTCGCTTAAAAGAAAAAGCTAAATTATAATATAATCAAACCTAGATCTATTAAGAGATACGATGGTTTAATATTTTAATATATTAAAAAAATTGTATATATAATACTAGATATAAAAAAAAATATATAAAAAAAAACCTACTTCTATATAGTTCTAAAGTATAAATATAATATAATATTAAGACTCTTATAGATAGAATACTAATATATAAAGATTAATACTGCTAGAGACTAACTAGAATTTAAAAATAGAATATCTATTAATAAAAATAATCTATTATAGTCCAAATATATCTCTTAATAGATTAATATAGCTGTAGTAGAGGTTTTAAAAAAAATATAAAATAAAAAAAAAATTAACATATTTACAATTTTAATAAAAGATATTAAGAAGGCCTTAGCCTTGAAACTATAAATAAATTCTAAAGATAGACTATCTAAACACTATTATAGATTCCTAGACCTATTTAATCTAAAAAAGACAGATAAGCTACTACTATTATGTCTAAATACTAATTATAAAATTAAACTAATTAATACCAATATAAAAGAGTATAATCTAAAAATACTATAAAGCCCTCTCTATAAGATATTACAAAAAGAACTATTAATTTTATAAAAAACTCTCTATAACTTACTATTAAAGGACTTTATATATATAAGTAATTCATCTATTATAATACTAATCCTATTTGTAAAGAAATCTAGAAATAAACTATACTTCTATATAGACTATTAAGTACTTAATATTATAACTAAAAAGAATTAATATTTTTTATCTTTAATATATAAAACTCTATAGTGAATATCTAAAGTCTAATAGTTTACGAAATTTAATATTACTATAGCTTTCTATAAGATATATATTACTAAAGAAAATAAATAGAAGATAGTTTTTTAAACTAGATTTAAACTTTATAAATAGCTAGTAATATTTTTTAGTCTTATTAATATACTAAATATATTCTAATACTATATTAACTAGATCTTTTATGAGTTCTTAAATAACTTTATATCTATCTATCTAGATAATATACTTATCTTTATAGAAGATAGCTATACGCATTATTAGAAATAGATAATAAAGATATTAGAATATCTATATATTATAAGACTATAGCTAGATATTAATAAATATAAGTTTAAGATATAAATAATAAAATACTTAGATTTTATACTAGAAGTAGGTAAAGGAATCTAAATAGATCCTATAAAGGTCTTAGCTATCTTAGAATAGAAAGCTCTAAAATATATAAAAAATATATAATTATTCCTAGAGTTTATAAACTTCTATTGATAGTTTATCTAAAGATATTTTAATATAATCCGCTTACTAACAGAACTAATTAAAAAGAGGATTATATTTACTTAGACTATAGCTACTAATAAGACTTTTAAATAGCTAAAATAAATATTTATAAATAATCTATTACTAGTATAGTTTAATCCTAATTAAAATATAATAGTGGAAGCTAACTCTTTAGAATATATTATAAGCGAAACACTATTATAGTATAACAATAAAAGATTTTTATAAATCTATATATATTTCTCTTAAAAGTATATATCTATAAAGTATAATTATAAGATCTATAATAAAAAACTATTAGTAATAATAATATACTTAAAATAATAAAAATCTAAATTAATAGATATTTATAAGTTTACTATTCTAACTAACTATTAGAATTTTAAATACTTCATATAACTCTAACAGTTAAATAAAAGATAGATAAAATAGACTAATATACTCTTATATTTTAACTATAAGCTTTAGTATTAGCCAAGATAATTAGCTACTAAATCTAATATATTATTATAATATTTATAAGATATATCCTATAGAACTAATAATAAATAGCTAGTATATAGAGATAAACGACTTCTAAAGCTTATCAATATTAAATCTAAAAATTATATTAAAAAGCTTTCTAAAGAAGACTTAAAAAAAGGTTCTAATATAGTCTATATACAGTATATAGATAGTTATCTAGAAAAATTATAGATTATTCCTAAATAATCTCTAGTAGACTAGTGGTAACTAGCTAAAGCTAAAGATAAGAATTATAAATAAATCAAAAAAGCTATATACTAGAAGCTTTCTTAATTTCTTTAAGATCTATAGCTCTATACTATAATATCTAAATATATGATTAATGCAGCGGACTAACTACTATTTTAAAACTAACGATAGATACTAAATAATAAACTACTACGTATCTAAATTATATAAGAGATATACGATTCCTATTTAATAGAATATCTTAACTAAAATATAATCTATATAATAATAGCTTGATAATTCTACTAGCTAAATCTATCTAAAAATATTTAAAAATTTATTAATAACTGTAATAAATGTAGCGCGAATATTATATAGAGATAATATTAACAAGACCTATTAAAACCACTCTCTATCCTCTCACAAATATAAAAAGAGATTAGTATAGATTTTATAAAGAAGCTATCTATATTTAATAAAAATTTAAATCTTATAGTAATTATTAATTAACTAAAGAAGAGAATTATATTAATTCTATATAAATATTTAAATACCAAGATAGTTATATTAAAGTTTATTAATCAATTTATACGTAAATATGGACCATTTAATAGTATAATATTAGATTAAAAAATGTAATTTATTAATAATCTTTAAAAAGATATATATGCACATCTAAAGATTATAAAATAGCTCTTAATTATACACTATCTATAAATTGATAAATAGATAGAACGTACTAATATTATAGTAGAAGAATATCTATAGAATTTCTATACCTATCTTTAAACTAATTAGGCTCCACTGACCGCAGTAACATAATTAGTAATAAATAGATAAGACATTACTTCGATTAGTATCAGTCTTTTCTTCTTAATATATAGATATAATATAGAATCATTTCAGCTTAATAAAACTATTTTAATATTTAAACTATATAAGACCGCTATTGAATGTATAAATAATATAGTTACTAAACTACGATAAGCTTTTAATATAGCGTAGATTAAGTTTACTACAGTATAATAATAAATGAAAGATACTATAAATTATCACTAAGAGACCTCTCTAGAGTATAAAATAAGATAAAAGATATGATTAGATCTTTAAAATATCTAAACTAAACGACTCTTAAAGAAGCTAAATATCTAATATACAAAATATATGATATTAGAGAAGATAGGGTTCTATATATACTAATTTAATATCTCTAAGACTATCTATAATGTCTTTTATACAACGCTCCTTCACCCTATAGCTACACATCCGCTCCTTTCACAGATCTAATTTGACTATTAACCACCAGCACAACTAGTAGAAGAAAACAAAGAATACCTAGTCAAAAGAATTCTTAACAAACAGACTATATATTAAGACCACAGACATATAAAGCAATACCTTATCTATTAGATTGGATATACCTAACCAACATAGAAATCTATATATTCTTTAGAAGATACTAAAGCGCTTAACCATTAGCTCTAACACTATATCGCTCCTGCGGGAGAGAGAGAGTAATATTAGAGTCCTAGCCCTAAAATACTCAAGCTTCGCCCTCATAATATAACCGCACCTATTCCAGTACAGCGGAAACCCCCTAGCCTAGACCTGATTCGCTAGGGCGTTCAGAAGACCCACACCCATCTATATCAACAATCCGAGCCCCTACGAACCTTTTCCTCCTTTTCTCCACATTCGAATCTACTCAATTCCTGGATCTATATTAGACCAGCAAGACGGGACCTAGCCCGTAACATTTAATAGCTTAGAAAGTTTTATTTCTATAATTAATAGTTACTTTTTTCTAGAGTTATTCTTTTATATTATCTCTAATATTATTATTATATATAAGCGTTAGAGCTTTAGTTTTTTAATAATTTAGATATTTTTTATATATTGTTAAATCTTTTTTTATAATACTTTTTTTTCTAATATTTTACTCTACTATAATAGTTATAGATAAGTCTAGTTTAATTACTTTTTAATTTATTATATTTTCTTTTTTTTAGATTTTTATTATTATTTTTTTCTATAGTGGCTTTCTTTTTTAAAAAGAACTGGTTATACTTTTTATTATTATTTATTAGATTTCTTAGTTCTATATAGTAAGGATTTAGATTTATTTAAAATTTATTACTATTACTACTTTAACTATTTTAATATTAAAAGTTCTTTACTCTTTAGTATTTAGATATAGTATTTTTTAGCTTTTATAGAAATTAAACTATATCTTTATATATTTAAAGTTTTTTTAGATACTTTTATAATTTATTTTATATTAATTATAGAATTTTAACTATAAGAAGCTTTATATATTATTTTTTAATATATTATATATTTATTTAGTTTTCTAAAATTTATAAATAATAGATAAATTTCTATATTAATTAGTTTTTTAGTTATCTAGTGTTACTATAATCCTATATAGCTATAATATAAAGAAGTTTAAGATTATAGAATAGTTACTATAAATATGCTTTAAAGTTTTTTTAAATAATTTATTCTAATTTCTTTTTCTTTTAATATATATTAAAGTTAAGAAACTACTTTAAATTTAGATTATTTAAAGTCTTATCTACTTTATAATATAAATATTAGTTATATTATTTTAGATATTTATTAAATTATAATTCTATATATTCTATAAATATTTTAAATTTAATTAGAGTTCTTTTATTATAGAATTTTTTTAATTTAAATCTTATTAGATATTTTTCTATAAAAATTATATTGATTTATAATCTTTTTTTTTTATAACTGCTATTAATAGGGTTTTTAGTTTCTAGATTTAGCTACTATATAGAGTCTATTAATATTAATATACTCTATAGCTATACTTAGATTTATTAAATTTATTACTTTAAATTTATAATATAAAGTTTTTAATCTAGTTATACTTTTATAGCTTAGAGTTTTTCTACTAATATATAGTTAAATTCTTATTCTAAAGTTGGCTATACTATCTCTAGATTTAGATCTCTATTAATAGATTAATTTTTATTTAACCCTGCTATAGTCTCGCCTAATATTTCTAATATATTAGATTAGACATTTTTTATAGATATAACCTACTTAATAAGATTAATTAAAATAGAGATACTCTTAGTAGTAACTATATTTCTTAACACTTATTAGCTCTTCTTCTAAAGGTAAAGAATAATTAAAATATAAAAATAATATATAAAAAGTAGATAAGAATAGGATTTAATAATAAAGCTATAATTTGCTATATAGTTAAACTAATTACTGACCTTCGGCATTCTCTATGCAAAGATCAGGATATATGTGTGTTCCCGTTTAGTGGCTTGGCAAGCCCCCTGTGAGGCTAGTGTAGCGAGGTGCGGCACATGGTGCGCACCGAAGGCTTCACGGCCTCACAAGAAACTGGTATTGCTCTTTGATCTTTCTTGCGCAGTTGTATCGCAATGTCAACCCTTCCAAGAGGGTCGATCGCGAACCCCTGCCACTGGCATGAATATGCATTTCGGTTGGACACGACCCTGTTACAAACTCGGGGAGTCTCAGGAGCCACTTCTTGTTGGCTAATCGCGCAGAATTGTACGCTTCTTCCATCGCATATCGCCGCGACAACCGACTCGCTCAATAAAAATTCCAAGTCGGCAGGCTCATTCACGTTACCAGAGATATTCATATAGGCTTTGAGCATGAGGTTAAGCGGAACTACAACCTAGCAATGACTTCCCGTCGACATAATGTCATTCTGACCGGTGAATCTAATGAAAATTATGACATCAACTCGAGTAATGATCAACTTGAGTTGGAGGCAAGATACCCTTTCCCACCAGTGCCGCGACGAAGTTAAAGAGCCAGTCTTGACAATTAAACGTTCGGACTCGCCTGGTTGGTGCCTATCTAATATTAGATGTTGATTACTGAAGACCAAAGTGAAACGATTAACCCTTACTGCATTGTTAGATGCGGGAATTCAAACTAGGACCAGGGTTTATCTAAGAACTACTATAATTTAAGGATCTAGTAATAGAAGTTATCTATATTAATACTATAATAATAATTAATCAATTTATAAAATATATTATTTTTAAATTAATATTAAAAAATATAATAACTAAATAATATATAAAGCTTATATTATAATAAATTTTTACTTAGATAGGATTACTAAATAAACTTATCATTAACTAAAATAAATTATTTATATCAAAATATTAGTAGATAATTGTGAAAGTGTGAGAGGGTTATTCGGAAAGCAGGCGAAGCACTGGATTTGGCAACTAAATGTATGTGTAGATATATGTACAAACTAATTACTACTGGTGGTATATTCACTGTATATGCGGTAGAAGTAATTCCTTGCTTTATTAGTGTCTTAGTGAATGTTATGTAAGGCTTTCTAAGGGTGCCGAATGTATATTAAGAGGTTATATACTAGATATAATATTTAAAGCCTCACATTCTCTCTTTTTTTTATAGAATTAGCGTTATATATTGATATAAGATTATAAATAGTCGCTAGTATAGAGATACTAGTTATTTTAAGCTATTAGTATCGCGAGTATATACTATAATAGTTATTGCGTTTATTACTTAATATAAAAGATATAGATTAATAGTTATATATAACTATTATTATTATAAAAATTATGTTATTATAAAAATATTAAATTTTTTTTTTCTTTACTATATACTTTATTATAATATTTTACTTTTCTATACTACTTCTCTATCTTTATTTTTCTTTATATTATATTATTCTCTATATCTTTTAAGTAAGTATTAAACTATTATAAGATATATATATTGTGATTAGTTATCTTAGTTGCTAGTTTAAAGATCTATTATTGACTTAGAATAATACTTTATATATTAAACCGTAACACTACTGTTTATATTATTTTTATAGCTAAACGCGCTAGTGTTAAAAAGTTCTCTATAAAAAGATAAAAAGTTTATAATATTTCTTTGTCTATATTTAAATTATTATTAATTTAATAAATTAATAGTTTACTATTTTTTTTATATTATCCATGTTTATTATTTATAAAAGTAAGAAGTAGATTCTGTTTTACTAATACTACTTTTAGATATTTAAAGATATTAATAATATATATTTATTTGTTTGTACTAGTCTTTTAGAACTATATAATTACTATATATAGCTGAAAAAGTCTATTATAGATTGTCTGTTAGTATATTTATTAGTAAGATATTTTTGTTTGTTTATTAATATATATATAGATCTTTTTTATATAGAAGGCTGCTATTTACTATACTATTAAGCTAGTAGCGGGTTAGACTGATAATTAAAAGAAGGCGATATATAAGATTAATATAGCTATATATTATGTTTCTATTTGCTACTCTATTATTATTAATAAGAATGAGACTGTGATTATTTTTATTATATATATCTCTATTACTACTTCTATTATTTCTTCTTCTAAAGTAACTAGCTCTGTATTTTAAATAGTAGATGCTTTCTTTTCTTAGTATTCTAAATAGGTATCTATATTAGCTAGTAGACTAATAGCTATATTAGATCTTTTTATAGGTCCTTTTATTTACTATAACTATATTACTTCTTTCTAAGAGAATACTTTTAGATATAGATAGTATAATCTTATGCTTATCTGTTTTGCTTATAATATTTTAGCTATAAATATTATTCTAATAGATTATCTTATCTATTTTTATAGTGTTTAGTTGTTATTTTTAAATATTAAATTCTCTTTTATATTAAGTCTTTAGATTATTAAGATATTTTATACTACTTTATAAGGCTTTTTTTTTTATTTTATATTTAGTTTTTTATATTATANATTAAGTCTTTAGATTATTAAGATATTTTATACTACTTTATAAGGCTTTTTTTTTTATTTTATATTTAGTTTTTTATATTATAGATATAAGCTTTAGTTTTAAATTTAAAAATCTTTTTTTTTTTTATTTCTATTTTTTCTTTTAGCATGTAGTTCTAATATTATAGATTTTTTAGTTTTATATTAAAGGTAGTTATTAAATGCTTAGATATTTTATAATGTTTTTTTTAATTCTTAGGTGGCTTTTTCTAATAGCTATTCTTTCTACTGAATTAGATATTGGATTTATTGACTCTATATTCTCTTTTAAATGATATTTTTTATTGTATATTTGGGTATATTATCTACTAGGATCAAGCTATCTAATTTAAGGTTTTTTAAAGTAGTATAGAAAGATTTTAATAAAGAAATATAGAATATAGAGTATAGTTCTTTATATCTTAAAGTAAGATTTAATTAATATATATTAGTTCTTTAAGTTTTTAATATTTAGAATAAATCTATTTATTTATTATCTAGCTTTTTTAAGTATTAAAAGAAAGTTATATTTTTTATTTAAAGTATAATA
>MJVA01000502.1:0-11175 GCA_001939245.1 Talaromyces wortmannii
CTAAGTTTTTTATTATATAGTTAGAATTCTTTAGTCTATAAAATATATTTAAATTCTTTAACAAGTTTTAAGTTTTTTTATTTATAGATTTTGTATTTATAATATATCTAATCTTTATATAGTTTATAATATTAGATAATATAGTAGTTCTAAATTTACTTTATATTCTTTTAATAAATTAATTTTAAAATTGTATAACTATATTCTAGGATTATTATAATATATTTTATATCTTTATATTTAATTTTAGAAAACTTTTTTGTTAATTTTATTTTATATTTATTTGTTCCTAGGACATTTTTTAATATTTTTAGAATTTTTTATAGTAATTAGTTAATCGCTTTTATTAACTATATTCTTTATAAAATATCTTATTCTTAATTTAAGTTCTTATAGTTAATATAGTTATTTATTCTACTATTTTAAAATATTAAAGTGTGTTGGTCTTTACTTTTTAATAAAAGATTATTAATATACTATTTAGTAGTTTATTTATATTAGTTTTCTTTATAGAGCTTTTTAATTAATTTTTTTTTTCTTGCTGAATAATACTATATATATAGATAAGATTATACTTCTTTTAGTTTAATATTTTTTTTCTAGAATAATTTCTTTTTTAAACTTTATTTAAGACGTCTTTTAAGTTATTTAAAAATAATTTTTTATTTAATTTTTTTAAAATTCTTCTCTTTCTGTTAAAATTTCTATTTTAATAATTTCTTAAGGTTATTAATTTAATCTTTTTCTTATTTATTATTACTCTTTTTAGAAATAATGACCGTTTTAAATACTATTATAATTTATTAATAGATAATTACTATTTTCTAAGAGCTAATATTATTATTCTTTTGTTTTTAATAATACTATTATAAAAAATATCTTTTTTATCTATACTTATAGTATATTTTATTCTTTTTATAGCACTCTATTTTTTTTTATTAATTATAGTATTTAGCTATATTTTTATATCTTTATTCTTATTATACTAAGGTCTTTATATCTTCTTTATATTTACTTAATAATTTCTTCTATAGTAGCTATTACTTTTTCTTTCTATTTATTTATTAAACTATTAAAAATTGATTTATAACGCTATTTTTATTATTTTTTAAAAAATTTCTAGTTAAGGATTTATTATTATAATTATATCCTTAATACTTTTTTTAAATTTTTAATAAAACTAGTTTTAATATCTTTAGTTACTGTACTTAAGATTATTAAATATTTATAAATATTTAAAGATATATTCTTTTATAGATTAAACTTATTTAATATTTTATATTTTATATATTATAATAAGTTTTTTATTAATAGTTCTATAAAGTTATTTTAACTTTTTTTTAAAATATCTATAACTACTAAATAGAGAGATAGTTTTAAGTTCTTTCTATATATTAGAGTTTCTAAATAGCTAATCGTCTATATATAATAAAAACTATTTTATTATATCTTTAGTAAAAAAGCTTACTACTATTAATATTTTATCTAATTCTTTATTTAGAATATTATTATTTTAAAAATAAATTACTATCTAGGTAAAGAAAGTTTTAAGAGTTTTAGATACTCTAAAGAATAGTTTAATTTTTTTAATCTTTAGATATATAGTTACTTAAAATATAAAATTATTAATTTATATTTAAGCTATTACTTATTTTAGCTCTTTAATTTAGTTAAAAGTCTATTAAAGTTTTATAATAAAAATACTATTACTAGAGATATTATTTTTAGTTAAAATAGTTCTTACTATATTAGTTAAAGATTAATTACTTATCTAATTCTTATATTTTATATTATAAAAGTGTTTTATTATTAAATAATTTAATAACTTATTACTAAAATATAAATTATAAATAGATATTCTATTAATAAAAGATAAGAGAGAACAATAAAATAAATAATTAAGTAATAAAGTAGAGTACTATTATAATAATAATCTATAAAGTATATTAAAAAGTAAATAATAGTATACTATTTTTTAAAAAGAATAAAATATAATAAGTTAGATATATAATAATAAATAAGTATTCTTATATAGTTATAAATATTAAAGTTTAGCTTTAATATCTAGTATTACTACTTCTTTATATAGAATCTCTAATTCTATATCTAGAAGTACTATTTTTAGTTTATTATAATTTACTAAATACTCTGCTTTACTAAACCTGTTTAAATTAGCTTCTATACTTATCTTTTATATATTAGCTGCCTATATAGTATCATTCAGCGGCTACTAATATAAGTGTCAATGGTTGGCTGTGAGTTATCCATTCTTCTGACAACTATTGTATTTATTATCTAGATAATTTTTTTATTATTATAAAATACTTTAGGTTATAGTGGTTACTTTTTATAATAATTTTATATTTCATTCCTTAGAGATAATATCGCTATTATTAAAATGCTTATATTATTATAAGTAATTCTTAGTTATATATATTATAGTTTATTTTAGTTATTATAAATTTTCTTAAATAGAATATAATAATTTATATTTTTTCTTTGTTATTAATTTATTTAAGGATAGCTCTAAAAGTATATTTTAATATATTAATTTATATAATGCTTTATAATTCTTAGTTATAAAATTATAAAATTAGTATATATCTAATAAGTTTTTTAATTTGCTTAAAGACTTGTTACTTGTTTATTATTTAATTAAAAGGTTTGTCTTTTTGTGTTAATTCTGTTAGTAGTATTATTATCTTAATGTAATTTTCTAAGTATTGTTAAATATAGCTAATAGCTTTAAGAAAAGATTATATATTATATATATTTGTTAAAGTTAGCTATTTAAAGATGTCGTTTAATTTTTCTTTTAATATTTTTAATCTATCTATTATATAAATCATTTCTAAATAATTAACTTAAATAATGTCGAATTTGTATTTTTTAATTTTAAGAGTTAATCCTATATTTATAAGTTTTATTATAACTTTTTGTATATATTTTTTATATTTATTAGGGTCTTTAGAGAATATAATGATATTGTTAAAGTAAATAGCAATAAAATTATTTAGATAGTCCCTTAAGACGTGCGTTATATATTTTATAAACTAGATAGGTAAATTTTTAAGACCTATTAAGGCCACTATCTATTTGTATAGTCTTTAATCTATTAAAAATACTATCTTTGGGATATTCTTTTCTTTTATCTATAAGTTATAATATTCTTATTAAATATTAAATATTATTATAAGTTTTGCTCTTTATAATAAATCTTTTTTTTATTTTTAATATAGTGTCTTATTTATATTATTAATTATTTAGTTATTTACTGGTTGATAATTAAATATTATTTGTAGTGTTTTATTTTTTTTTAATATAAATAGATTTTATATTAAGTAAAATATATTTAATTCTTAAATATATCTAACTATATAAAATTTTATAATAAATTGTTTTTCTACTTTTAATTTTAGTAGTAATTTCTATTATTACTTAATTTATTTAAGCTTAGCTTCTAGTTTTAAATTAATTATTACTTTGTATCTCGATAAATATATTAGTAATTAGTATTCTTTCTTTATAAATAGCTTAATATATTTATAGTATTTTTTTAGTAACTAGTTAAGTACTTTTTTTAATTTCTTTTTATATAGTTTTTTTAGTTTTTTTTATATAAATTTTTAATTTATTTTGTTAATTTTATTAATTAGTTTCACTTTTAACTATTAATCTAGTTATATTTTTAAGTTCTTTATTTATAATATCTTTAGATTAACTATTATAATATTATTTATCTAGTCAATATCAGAATTATATTTTTAGAATTAAGTTATTTTAAGTATAGTGTTAAAATCTCTTTGTTTAAAAAAGCTTATATCTATTATTATATTTTCTTTATATTCTTTTGATTTTAGCGTTATTATTATTTGCTATACGTATTTTTTAATAGTAATTTTTTCTTTGAAGTTTTATACTATTTATTATTAGTTGATAGTTTTACTTTTTATTTTATATCTTTTAATATAGGCTTTATTAATAAAATTTGTTAAGACTTCTAAGTCTAAAAATAATTTTATTTATTTTCTATTAATTATTCTATATATAATTATTACTATCTCTTTTTTATTTATAGTGATTATAATTATATAATAACTTTTTCGGTATTAATTGATATATTATTATTAATATTTTTTAAGCAATTTCTATTCTTTATATTTATTTTTTATTTTTTACTTATAGTAAAGGTATATAGCTATATAATAAATATCTTTATTAATATTCTTATAATATAGATAATAGATTTTTTTAGTGTAATACTAATAATTATTAAAGTTCTTTAAATAGTTACATATTGATTGATAGGCTATTAAGAGTAGTATTAGAAACTAATTATATAATTGCTTTAATATATAATATATTAAATATTTTAATTTATAATATTATATTTAGTATACTTTCTTATATAATTATTTTTTATATTAAAAGTAGTATATATAAGAGCATCTTTTAATATATTTAAGTTTTTTATTATATAGTTAGAATTCTTTAATCTATAAAATATACTTAAATTCTTTAGTAAGTTTTAAGTTTCTTTATCTATAGATTTTATATTTATAATATATCTAATCTTTGTATAGTTTATAGTATTAGATAATATAATAATTTTAAATTTACTTTATATCTTCTTAATAAATTAATTTTAGAATTATATAACTATATTTTAGAATTATTATAATATATTTTATATTTTTATATTTTATTTTAAAGAACTTCTTTATTAGTTTAATTTTATATTTATTTATTTCTAGAACATTTTTTAGTATTTCTAGAATTTTTTATAATAACTAGTTAATTACTTTTATTAATTATATTCTTTATAGAGTATTTTATTCTTAATTTAAGTCTTTATAGTTAATATAATTATCTATTCTATTATTTTAAAATATTAAAATATATTAATCTTTACTTTTTAATAAAAAGTTATTAATATATTATCTAGTAATTTATCTATATTAATTTTCCTTATAAAGCTTTTTAATTAATTTTTTCTTTTTTACTAAATAGTACTATATATATAAATAAAATTATATTTTTTCTAGTTTAATATCTTCTTTCTAAAATGGTTCTCTTTTTAAATTCTATTTAAAATATCTCTTAAGTTATTTAAAAATAATTTTTTATTTAATTTCTTTAAAGTTCTTTACTTTCTATTAAAATTCTTATTTTAATAATTTTTTAAGATTATTAATTTAATCTTCTTTTTATTTATTATTATTTTTTTCTAAAATAATAACTATTCTAAATACTATTATAATTTATTAATGGATAGTCGCTATTTTTTAAGAACTAATATTACTATTTTTTTGTTCTTAGCGATATTATTATAAGAAATATTCTTTTTATTTATACTTATAGTATATTTTATTTTTTTTATAGTACTTTATTTTTTCTTTACTAATTATAATGTTTAACTGTATTTTTATATCTTTATCTTTATTATATTAAGATCCTTATATCTTTTTTATATTTATTTAATAATTTTCTTTATAATAGCCGTTACTTTTTCTTTTTATTTATCTATTAAATTATTAAAGATTAATTTATAATACTATTTCTATTATTTTTTAAAAAGTTTTTAGTTAAGAGTTTATTACTATAATTATATTTTTAATACTTTTCTTAAATTTTTAATAAAATTAATTTTAATATCTTTAGTTACTATACTTAAGATTATTAGATATTTATAGATATTTAGAGATATACTTTTCTATAAATTAAATTTATTTAATATTTTATATCTTATATATTATAATAAATTCTTTATTAATAGTTCTATAGAATTATTTTAATTTTTTTTTAAAGTATTTATAGCTACTAAATAAAAAAATAGTTTTAGATTTTTTCTATATATTAAGATTTCTAGATAGTTAATTATCTATATATAGTAAAAACTATTTTATTATATTTTTAATAAAAAAACTTACTACTATTAAAATTTTATTTAATTTTTTATTTAAAATATTATTATTTTAAAAATAAATTATTATCTAGATAAAAAAGATTTCAAGAATTCTAGATATTTTAAAAAATAGTTTAACTTTTTTAATTTTTAACTATATAGTTATTTAAAATATAAAGTTATTAACTTATACTTAAATTATTACTTATTTTAGTTCTTTAATCTAGTTAAGAGCCTATTAAAGTTTTATAATAAAGATATTACTACTAAAGATATTACTTCTAGTTAAAATAGTTTCTACTATATTAGTTAAAAATTATTTATTTATTTAGTTCTTATATTTTATATTATAAAGATATTTAATTATTAAATAGTTTAATAATTTATTACTAAGATATAAATTATAAATAGATATTCTACTAATAAAAAATAAGAAAGAATAATTTATAAAATAATTTAAAAGTAAAGTAGAGTACTATTATAATAATAAACTATAAAATATATTAAAAAGTTAATAATAGTATATTATTATAAAAAGAAAATTAAATATAATAAATTAAATATATAATAGTAAATAAATATTTCTATATAATTTCTATATTATATTATTTAATAAAATATATCTAATTAATTAATATACTATATTATATTATTTAATATAATATATTATAGCGTCTATCTATAGCTTTATTATTATATAATAGTATTATTAGTAGTTCTATTAATTACTATAAAATATTATTTAATAATAGATATTACTTTATAGTAATATCTTATTACTAATATAATATATTATTCTAGTAGTAGTAATCTATCTCTTATCTTAATAAAGTCTATTTTTATAGACTAATCTATTATTACGTATTAGCTATTTCTGTTGCTGTGTAGTCATTATAAGGGTCGCTTGTCTGGTGTAGCCTTGCTTAATAAGTAGCGTCCGCTGCCTTATCGATTGGCTGAGCGTTAAGCAATCTTCTGACAAGAAGAAGAAGTAAATATGCTTTCTCTTCTCTACTAAAGCTAATAGAAATAACAATAATAATAAAAATAATAATAGTGATGAAGAAAAAGATAAATCTCTATTATCTAATATATTAACTTCTTTATTTTATAAACCTTATATATATCTTCTAGAAATATATTTTTTACTTTATTAATATTACCTTTAGTAACTAATTATTAATTTTAACTTAAAGTACTCTAGCCCTGGTTTTAAATCTTATTTTTATTATAAAGAGATAAAGAAATCTATAACTAAGTACTATCTAATAAGTATTTTATTTATTTATATATTACTATAGATATTAATATTTAATAGATCTCTATAGAATAGCTTAATTAAACTATATAGACTATTATATTAGTAATAAAATATACTACTAATTAAAAGAATATTATTAAGATATTAAATATAGTAATATATTATTAGTTTAAATCTTATTTAATAAAGTTTTTATTTAATATAAATAGTTCTACTTCTATTATAGTTAAGTAAAGTAATTTATCTATTATTATAATAGTAAATTTTTTATTTCTAATCTAGTAGTTTTTAAATAGATATTCTATTTTTTTTAATAGCTTTATATTAGGAGTTATTACTCTATATAGATTAATTATATTACTTTATATATAATATAGATTATCTATTTTTAATTATAAAGATCTTTTTAGTAGCTATAGCGCTATATTTAATTTTAAACTTATATATCTACTAGTTAAAATATATAAGTCTTATTATACTCTATATAAAGTCTAATATATATTTAATAACTATTTTTATTTCTATAGATTTATTTAAAAAAGTTTTTTTTATATAGTAATATTATAGCTTTTTGTCAAACGGTTCAACAACTCGTTATCAAGATGTGAATCGTAGATGGATATTCTGCTAATAGAAGATAAGAGAGAACGATAATATAAGTAATTAAGTGATAAGTAGAGTATTATTATAATAATAGACTACAAAGTATATTAAAAAATAAATAGTAATATATTATTTTTTTAAAAGAATAAAATATAATAAGCTAGATATATAATAGTAAATAAGTATTCTTATATAAATCTTATATTATATTATTTAATATAATATATCGTAGCATCTATTTTATTATATAAAAGTATCTACTTTTAGCTTATTATAACTTACTAAGTATTCTATTTCGTTAAACTTATTTAGATTAGCTTCTATACTTATCTTTTATATATTAACTATCTATATAATATCATTTAGTGACTACTAATATAAGTATTAATAGTTAGCTATAAATTATTTATTCTTTTTAATAATCCTCTTCTTCTAGGCTGGCATTTTAATAATATAATAAATAGTCGCGTGCTATCTTTATTTTATAGATAAATAACTATTCTTTATTCTTTTCTATATTTATAGTAATGATTTAACTATATTATCTAAGATTCTAAAGATTTATAAAAATAAATTAGCTTATTACTTTATAAAGAAAGATTTTAGAATAATTATTTCTTATATTTATTATATTTAGCTTAATAAGTCTTATATTAAATATTTTAATTTTTTTTATTATAACAAGTGTGTTTATTTAAATTAAAAATATATTAAGTCTTTAGCTATACTTTTTAATAAAAAATAGAGAAAGCTGGTTATAGTTTAAAATTAAATTTAAACTTAATAAAAAGATACTTAGTCAGAGCTTATTTAATTAATAATAAAAATAGAGTATCTAAAAAAGTAAGATAATCTTTTTTATAAATATACTAGCGATTTTATAATAAGAGATATAAAAGAGATAAAAGAGTTAAAATAATTAGAAAAAAAAAAGAAGAAAGAATAGAAATAAAAAGTTAAGTAATAAAAATTAAATAAAATAATTGCTATTATTATTTAAAAATATCTGTTATTAACTAGTAATAAGTTTAATTATATTTTCTTTAAGTTCTTTTTTAGTAAAATGCTGTCAAAACGTATCAACCGTTCTTTACCAAAGCGGTAACACGTTGATAGTATTCTGCCAAGAGACTGACGTCGACTTAGTATCCTAGGGTTTATAAAGAACTGAAGTATATTACAAAGATAATATACTAAAGTAAAATAAGTAACAAAGTTAATAAGCTAAATAAAATATATATTTATTTAATATAAAAATAAAATACAATAGACTAAATATATAATAATAAATAAATATTCTCTTATACTAAAGTCCTTATATAGCAATCATAATCATATCCTAATAATAGCTATATTAATTATATTTAAGCTATTATAGCAAATATAATAGTTTCTAATAACCTACTATATTTACTATATAGTCATATACTTTACTTCTATAAGATAGTTCTTTCTATAAGTTACCTAATTCTGTCAGAAAGGCTTTTTTATTTAAAATATCTTTCTATTTAAAAACTTTTTCTATAAGAAATATATTTCTATAAAATATTATTTTTTTTACAATATCTTATTTTATATATAACATTCTTCTATATTAAATTTCTTTCTATTCAAAGTATAGATATAGACGTTTTTTCTTTCTTAAATATAACTTAATAATCTCTTTAATAATAATTTTAAATAAGTTTTACTTATATAAGTAGCATCCACTACTATATTAATTAGCTGAGCGATAAGCAATCTTCTAATAATCCCCTCTTCTAGAGGCTAGCGTCTCAATAATCACATAAATAGTCGCATACTCCCCCTATATTATTAATAAACTAAATTTTTATTCTATTAATATTCCTTATAATAATATTCTAATTATATCTTTAAGATTAAATATCAATAAAAATAATCGCGTCGCATAAATTAAATAATTAGGTATTATTCTTCTTATTTTTTATTCTTATTATATATAGTCTAGTAAAGTATATATAAAATCTAAAATTTTAAAGCATTATAGCGAGTATACTTATTTTAGTTATTATAAGTATAAAAATATAGCTTTATTTAATCTTATCTAAAAGAAGTTATTAGCTACTTAGAAGAAGATTAATAAAGATAATAAAAAAGCTTATAAGAAAATAGTAGCTCTTATAGCTTGTATAAATTATCTCTAAAAATAGAAGAAACTTCTTTAGAGATATATAGGTAAATTTATTCAAATAGATATAAAGAATATAGAAGAGTTAAAGAGACTAGAGAAAAAAAAGAAGTAGAAATAAATAAAAAAGAAAAAATAAAAATAAAAAACAAAATAAAGATCTTAAAAGACTGCTGTCGCTATTTTAAAATATTTTTCTTCTAATTCTATTAGTTTTAATCCCTTTGATTCTATACTCTTTAACTAACTTGTTAATAGTATTCTTAAATCTTTTTTATATAATTTAAATTTCTAATTAGTTTCTATAAGTTATACTTATTAGAGTACTCTTTCTATTTAATAAAATATAGTATCTTTTTTTTTTTTATTTTCTATTATATTATTCTTTTAACTTTATATTCTTCTTTATTTGCTTTGTTATAATTGTCTTATTAATTCTTTATTAGTTCTAATAATAAGATATAAAAAACTAAATATACTTTTATTTAATTTAATAACTAAAGTTTGTAGTTATCATTTATAAGTTTTTTTTTAATTATAAAAGGTCTATATTTAATAGTATTAAGTTTATTACTAGGTTTCTTAATTAAAATATTAAAATTTTTATTTTTTATTATTTATTATAGCAGATAAACTCTTTCTCTCTTTTAAAAAATAAACGTGTCTTCACGCTTCTTATTATAATATTTTTTTATTTATTATTCTATCTATTAGATATTTCTTAATATACTTTAGTGTAATATTTATATTATTCTTTCCTTAATTACTATCTGTTCTAATATACCTTTCTAGTTAAGATTAGTCTATAATATTTATAGATACCTTCTAAGGTTAGTAAAATATAGTATTTATTTAGTTGTTATATTTTCTATATTATTCAAGGCGAACTAAGTAATTAGTAATAATTCTATCTAATCTACTTAATTCTAATCTAAGTAATATTTTAGATATTACTATATTATCTAAATTATTCTTTTAGACTAACTATTAGTCTATTAATAATTTATAATTAATAGTTTATATATAGTTCTATATATTTTTATAATAATCTACTAATATTTTAATATAAATAATTTATCTTAATCTAAAATTATCTCTATTAGTAATTTAGTCTAGCTAAATATAATTTTAAACATTAATATCGCGCATTATTCTATAAATATCTTTTTCAAGATTAGGCTTAAGATAATATATTTTGTAAATTTATCTATAATAATAATTATATTAGTATATATAACTCTAGTAATTAAATCTTTA
>MJVA01000144.1:4320-15459 GCA_001939245.1 Talaromyces wortmannii
TTAATAGCTAATTTAATAAATCTATTAATATTTATAGATTAATTAATTATAATAAATTTAGTCTAGACGTCTTCTTTAAATATATTTTTAAATATTAAAATTTACACTCTATAGTTATAGTATAGTGGTGCAATAATTTATTAGAATTTCACTATAAGCTATTAAGCTAAACTAATCTACTTTAGATACTATAGCTAGTATTTAGTAATTTATTATTTATTAATATTTCTAAATGTTTCTACTATTTTTTCTTTTAAATCTATATAGCTTATAAATAAGTCTCTAGTGACTATATTTTAGTTTATTATTTTGTTTTTGTAGTAGTTAGCTAAGATAGGTTATATCTATTCTACTACAGAATTAATGAAGTATAATATTATAAAAATAATCTTTCTTTTATTATTATAGATTTAGTTAGAGTTAATATATATTTTTATATTAACTAGGAATGTTTTTAACTTAGATTAAGTTCTATTAAATGTTATAGATTTAGATAGTTTAAATTGTTTACTTTCTTTAATAGTTAGAGTACTATCTATAGCTTTTTAAGTAGTATTTAGAATAGCTAAAATCTAGGTCTTAAGTTATTTAATTTAATTATTCTTTTTATATAGGTTTTTTTTAAGTTAATAAACGTATATAGTTAGTTAGTTAATATAATTTTTTAATACTATAAGTTATTCTTTAAGATTAGGATTTTTTTCTTTTTGCTATATTTTAGTAAGTCGTTATTATTATTTAGTAGTGGCTTAGACTATATAGAGGTTTATTGAGAAAAAGCTATTATTTTCTATTATTATTAGCTATTTTAAAGGGATATCTTAATACTTTATTATATAGTTAATTGTTAAGATATTTTATTGTTAAAAATATATTAATCGTTTTTTACTAAAGTGGTGAGACATTGATAGTATTCTATTAATAGACTAATATTGAATTAGTATTCTAAGGATTTTTATAGGTTAATATATATTATAGAGTAATATATAAAAGTAATTTTAAATAATAAAGTTAATAAGCTAAATAAAGTATATATTTATTTTATATAAAAAATAAAATATAATAGACTAAATATATAATAATAAATAAGTATTTTTATATATTAGAGTTCTTATATAGTAATTATAGTATTACTATATATAGTATATTACTACTTTTATATTAAATATAGTATAGCTATATTTGTTATATAGTTATATATCTAGTTCTATAAGATAATTCTTTCTATAAGTTATTTAGTTCTATTAGAAAAGTTTTTTTATTTAAAGCTTCTTTCTATCTAAAAAATCTTTTTATAAGGAATATATTTTTATAAGATATCGTTTTCTATATAATATCTTATTTTGTATGTAATATTCTTTTATATAGAACTCCTTTTCTTTTAGAGTATAGGTGGAGGCGTTTCTACCTTCTTAGGTGCAATTTGATAATCTTTTTAATAATACTTTCGAATAAGCCTTGCTTATATAAGTAGCGTCCGCTACTGTATCGATTGGCTGAGCGATAAGCAATCTTCTGACAAAAAGGTATAAATAAACTTAGGTGTTGTTGTTATAGAGATTAGTATGTATAATATAGAGATCTATTTATATGTATTATTAATATATTATTTATAGATTAGCTTATTATTTATTTTTTTTTTTTTAATACTAAATAGTCTATTATATTATTATTAGTTTTATTTTTTATTTCTTCTGCTTTCTTTCTACTTCTTTATTTATCTATTTTATTTAAATATAAGTATTATATTTTTTATTAATTATTTTATATTACTTATGATATATAGTTAAATATTTATTTAATTTATTATTTACTAATAGTTTATAGAATAACTTTAAAAAAAAAGATTTTTTATTATTTTTTAGTTAAATTACTAATTATTTCTTTTTTAAATAGAGATATCTCTATTTCTAGTTATACTAGATTAATTTATTTAGCTAATAGTATATCTGTTAGTATATTATATTCTATAATATAAAAATAATTAGCTAAAAAGTTATTTATTAAGAAAGATAAATCTATTATTATTTTCTTCTCTATAAAAAAGAAAAAGTAGATATACTTTTTCTTTTCTATTAAAATTAATAGAGATAATGATAATAAGAATAATAATAGTGATAAAGAAAAAGATAAAGCTCTATTATCTAGTATATTAATTTCTTTATTTTATAAGTTTTATATATATTTTTTAAAAATATATCTTTTACTTTATTAATGTTATTTTTAATAACTAGCTATTAATCTTGATTTAAAATATTCTAATTCTAGTTTTAAATCTTATTTTTATTATAAGAGAATAAAGAAGTCTATAGCTGAGTGCTACTTAATAAGTATTTTATTTATTTATATATTACTATAAATACTAATACTTAATAGGTCTTTATAGAATAGCTTAATTAGACTATATAGATTATTATATTAGTAGTAAAATATATTGCTAATTAGAAGAATACTATTAAGATATTAGATATAGTGATATATTATTAGTTTAAGTTTTATTTAGTAAAATCTCTATTTAATATAGATAGTTCTACTTCTACTATGATTAAGTAAAGTGATTTATTTACTATTATAATAGTAAATCTTTTATCTCTAGCTTAATAGTTTTTAAGTAAATATCTTACTTCTTTTAATGACTCTATATTAGGAGTTATTACTCTATATAGATTGACTATATTATTTTATATATAGCGTGGATTATCTGTTTCTAGTTATAAAGATCTCTTTGATAGTTATAACACTATATTTAATTCTAAATTTATATATTTACTAACTAGGATATATAAATCTTATTATACTCTATATAAGATCTAATATATACTTAATAATTATCTTTACTTCTATAAATTTATTTAAAAAGTCTCTTTCTATATAATAATATTATAGTCTTTAGACTTAATATAAAATATATTTTATTATTTTTTAAGGCTTTTTATAAATATTTTAGTATTCTAGTATAGTACTTTATAGAGTTTATATTTTAAATACTTTTAGATAGTTTAAATTTATTTTATTTTTTTATTTTATTTATATTATATATATAGTTTTTAAGCTTTTAATAAAAAATCTTTTTATTTCTATCTTTTTTAGTTTATTAATATAGTTCTAAAATAGTTTATTTTTTAGTTTTTTTTCTTAGATAGATATTTAAAGTTTTAGTTTGATTAACTATATTTTTTAGTTTCTAGGTGGTTTTTTTATTTAGTTATTCTTTCTATTAGATTAGATATTCTATTTTTCTATCTTATTTTTAGTTTTAAATTATTTTCTATATAGTATATTTAGATTTACTATCTACTAATACTAGTTCTAGAGATATATAGTTTTTAATATTAGTATAGTATAGCTCTAGTAAAAAAATATAAAAGATTAAATAGATTTTTTTATATTTTAAAGTGAAGTTTAGTTTATAAATATTTATTTTTTATATATTTAATATTTAAAAAGAATCTAAATATCTATTAGTTAGTTTTTTATTATATTAAAGTAAGGCTATATTTTTTATTTAAAATATAATTTATTCTTTAATTTTAAATTTTTAATAGATTTTTTTTTAATTATAATACTTTATTTAAGCTTTTTTAGTTTATTTTAAATATTTCTAAATATTTTTTTATTTAGTGTAGAGTTTTTTTATCTAATTTATAGCCTATAGTTCTCTATTTTTTAGATTTAATAGTGTGTCTTAAGATATATTTATCTTTAGATTTCTTTAGAACTTTATAAAGATTTCTATTAGAGATTACTTTATAATGTTATATTGACTATTATTATATATATTCTACGCTAATAGAATTTATTATGATTAGTGTTGGTTTCTGCAGGCAATCGAGATGCCAGGCACCGGTGCAGGCTGCACCGTGTGTCAAACGGTGTCACGTGCAACGCACGTGACCTCGTCTAGCGATGGATATATCATATAGACAGCGTTGGAGCCTTATTAGGATTAGAAGAACACACAATTAGAATCTTATAAATTTAAAGTTGTTGCTCTAAGTAAAAACGTCTTATTAACTGTAAAGTCATTTTATACTGATTAGTCTTAGGTGACGAGATAGATTAGTAAGATATTAACAGCTAACTAAATTATCTTGTTTAGAATTTTTAAGAAGCATTAATTCTAAGGATTTTAAAAGCTAACTAAGTTATTCTTTAGATTTTTAAGAAGCACTAAACTATATAAAAGAAAGAGATTTAATAGGTTTATTATATAAAACTAGATCTTTACTAAAAAGCTTCACTATCAAACTAATAAAAAAGAGAAAAAGATCTATATTTATAACTATCTAATCTAAAAAGAAGACTTTTCTAAACACTACTCTATTATAAAACCATGTTATTAATATGTTTTTAAGTTAATAAATTTATTAACCTAATAGACTCTGATTAGAAGTCTAATTAATATTTTATTTTAAGATTTAATAGAGAACCTAATTCGTCTTTATATAAGAATTATAATATCGATAAGATCTAATAATATCTAAAAACAATAATAAAGACTAGAAAGATGTCTTTTATCTTTAAATTTCTTTTTATTTTATTAATAACTTAATACAATTACTATTAAATCTAGTAAATAGCTATTATACATTACAGTTTAACTTAATATAATTAATCTTAGAAATCTTAAATAACGTCTATATATAAGAAATTAGATTCAATATAAAAAGAGCCTATAGTAAGATAAATATAATAATATAAAATTATAATATAGTATTAAAAGAAAACTAAAGAATTATAATTATATATATTATTAAATTTATATATACTATAGCATTAGAAAACTATAAAGATAATAATATTTTTAAATAGTTTTAGATCTTTTTTATAAGATAGAATTAGAATAACTTTAAGCGAGTTAATATATAGATAAAAAAAAAGTTTAAAGACTTTATCTAAAAGTATAATATATTTATTAATATTATAAGTAAAAAAACAATCTCTATTATATTTATTAAGTTATTATAAATAAATAAAGTATCTAAGTAACTAGCAAAAAAAAATAGATCTAAGATAGTATAGATAATAATAAAAAACAAAGTAGACATCAAGTTAGAGTTAACTTAGCCTCTAGTAACGATTAAAAATAAAAGATCTATATAATTAGTTAAATAAAATATAACTTTTATTACTAATAAAGAGCCACTAGCAAACATTTTAAATATTATAATAAGAAAAATACTTTAACAACTTTAAGACTTTGTTTTAGATTATAATCAATTACACTAAATAATAAATATAAACACTCTATAATAGCAGAGATAGAAGAATATAATATAGAAATACTTATTTTTTTTTAATAATCTAGCACAATCTTAAGCAAGGTATAATAATTTAAAATATATAGAATCCTTTTAAGACTTTGAAGATCTAACCTAGTTTTATAAAAACTTCTAAAGTCTATTAAAGTTTTCTAGACTATATATAGTTTTTAATTAGTAGTAATAATTAATATTTATTATCTTAATATAATAACTAATATAGTAAATTAATAAGTACAGTATATCGCTATAAAACTGTATATTAGAACTAATTAAAGCTGGAATAATAAGAAGATTTATAAAGATTTAGAATAAGTTAAAAAATTATTTTAAAGAATATTATAATCTCTTAGATAATAAAGTATAAATCTTCTTAGAAAAATATAGACTTTATAGTGTTAAATTATTATAATATTAAGTAATCTTTAAAGAAATACTTTCTAGACATATAAAATCGTTTTTTATATATTATATTAATAAGAATATAACTTTTATAGAAATATATTAGAAGATAAAAAAATATTTTAATATATAATTAAATTAAGAGCTATACTACTATAATTAGATATTAATATTACTAAAAACCGTCTAATGTGAGAATTCTAATATAAAATTAGAATAAATTATTAAAATAATAATTAAAAAGCTATATATTTATTAATATATAATAAAAAGCGTATATAAGAACCTTATTTATTTTATTACTACTATTACAAGAGCATATTAAACTATATTAAAGATAGCCGAAGTTATAAGCAGTTATATCTTAAGTTTTAAAGAAATAGTTTTCTATCTATATGTTAGAGCTGCTTTACTATAAAAGAAATAGATAATTAGCTAATACTAAATAATAGTAAAAGAAGATAATAAAATCCTTTTAATAAATTTTACTAATAGGCGATATAAGAGATGTATAAATCATTATAGTCGTTTTTCTCTATGCTAGGAATATCATTATAAGAATTATAATAATAGATCTTGATTTAGAAAATGTTCTAAAAAAGATACTAAATACTAAATCTATAATAAAGAAGATTGTTAATCTTAAAAGCATTCTAATAAAGACTAATATAATGTTAGAAACTAGTATAATAATTATTATCATACTAATAGAAAAACATTATTAGATTAAGTATATTACGCGTTCTTATAAAAGTTTAAGAAGTATAGCATTTCTAATTTTAAAAATAATAAGGATTTAGACGAAAAAAATATTAAAAACAAGACAGAGACGTACTTTATAGTAAATAAATTATAAAACTATACTTTTATGTACTAACTAGTAGAGTAGATTTTAAAAGATAAAGATTTATACTTAATATCTATACACTAATTTACTCTTAATATACACAAGAATAAGACTTTCTTTAGGATTCTATTAGATATAAAAGCTATAAAAGTATTAACTATTAAAAAAAAATAATTAATAGCTTTCTTAAAATTCTATCTAGAAGTAAAAGTTAATAAAAACTATATTAAAGAATATTAAATTTATTTTAATTAAGGAGATCTAATAATATTAATTATAATAGTCACTATAGCAATCTAATTTAGCAATATTAAATTCTATATTATAAAGATATCTATACCCTTCTTATTATATCTTAAAGATATAGATTAATATAATATTAGATTTAATAATTTAACAAATTATATAATTAAAAGAGATGTATATATATTAATTATCTATAAGTAAGGCCACCTATAGTTCTTTATTAATAAGAAAGAAGCGCCTAAGGTCTTTATAATTAATATAAAAATGTAACGTCTATATAGATAATTTAGCTACCTTAATATTAACTAGCTATATAAACTTTTAACGCAGACTAGCTATAATATTAAATATAAAGCATTAACTAAAATTAAATATTTTTACTACTATTATTAAATAAATTATTAATTTTTAAGAAGATTTAAATTTACTATAACTAATAATTATAAGTTTAATTATAAGATAGTTATTAATATTATAGATTTGAATAGTAATATAGTACTATATCTAATAAACGAAACAACAGTATTTTAAGTAGTAAAATTTTTAAAGTTAATATTTATAAAAGATATCTAAGAGGCACTATATATAATATAGATTAATATATATTTAAAATCTTTAAATATTATATTATATAATACTAAAACTAATTTTACTTTTTAAGAATTCAAAATAGAGATAAAAATAATAGAAATCTAATACCGCTAAATACTAGTTAAATTGCATAACGCTATTAGAAAGATTAAATGATATTACGTACTACTACGCTATATATATAATATTATTTATTAAGAAATCGATACTAATGTTAATAAAGAAGTAATATTATAGATAGTAATTAAAGCTATTAATAACATAATAGAATTTAATAGAATTATATTAATAATACTAGTATTCGAAGCTTATCTATATATAATATATAACTCGTCACTATCTTAATTAATAACACAACATGCACAAGCTATAAAAAATATAATAATAGATTTAAAGTATGCAATAGCTAAAAAACATATTAATAATACTTTTAATATTAGAAACAATTCTAATATTATATAAATCTTTAGTCTTATACTTAGAGCAAAAATATAGATTTAATAAAAAAAAAAAGAATAGATTAGCTTATAAAAGATTGTCTTAATTAATAGCTAAAATATAATAGTTAATCTTTTAAATAGTATTACTAAATTCTATATTATCTTAATATAACCATACTATTATAATAAAGTGGAAAAAGTTGTTAACCTAGACTTAGCTTTAAATAGAAATTAACTTAGAGATAATCTAGTATCTAATAATATCTATACCTTTAAAGCTCTAGAGATATCTCTATAACTATAACAATAAAAATAATCTTATAGTGCGAAGAATAAACTAAAACTAATTAATGCTTACCTTTTAAAGAAAAAGAAAAATAATTTAAAATTAGTAATTATCCTACATTAAAAAAAGAAGATAGTAGCTAATAGTAAACTATTTAAATAATTTACTATAGCTAAGATTAATAGTTTTATAATAAATAGGATATTTAGAATTGTTAATATCTATAATCTAAATATTAAATTATAACAAATTTTCAGTTCCCAGTTAGTTAATAAAATTAAAAGTAAAAATAAAATCTTTTATAAAAAATCTCATCTTATAGTATAAAATTATAATAATATAGATAAAAAAAGAATCCTAACTTAAATACTAATTATTTAGTAAGCGAGTTAATACTTATTAATATTACTTATCCTAATTCTCTTAAAAATAAGTATAATAGTAATACTATAAGATATAATATAAGCATATATCTAGATAATAATAAAGCTATAACGTCTAATCGTTATAACTCTCCCTAAGAAGATAGAAAAGAAATATCTAGCTAATTTAATTTTTCTTATTAAAGATACTTTATATAAAATCCTAGAAGTAGATATATACTAATTTAATATATATTAAAAGTATTATAAAACTAAATTATATATAAAATCTTTAATATATAACTTGTATCTACTAATCTCTATATAAAAAAATAACAATTTTAATTTTATAAATATACAAATAGACGATATATTGATTTTATCTATAGAAAAGTTTTTTAAAAATAAGAAATCTACACTTATTAAAATAAAATTTAAAGTAAAGCTAAAGAATTATTTTATAAATAATAATCTTTTAGAATTTAATAGTATCAAGATTACTAAGAAAGCTAATAAGATCTATCTATACTAAAAGGATTAAGCTAAGAAGATTATATTAATAGATAAAAAAGACCGCGCTTAAAAGTATATTAAATAGTATATATATAATACTTATTTAGCAGCTATATATTAACCTAAAACTATATATAATCTAGTAGTAGCTATTTAATTATAAATAAAAAACTATATATTTAATAATTATAAGGCTTTGAACAAGCGTCTTATATAGTAAGTAAATAACTTAAAATAAAGATTATTTTATATCTTAATTAATTTTATAAACGCTAAGATTATAATCTTTACTAATAGATTATTTATAAATAATTAAGATTTATCTTTTTAAATTAGATTTTTAATTACTCTAGTTAATAAAGACTTTTTAAAAAAAGATTACTTTAAAATTACTAATAATATCTTACACTAGTAATTATCTAAATATAAATATATTATATAAAATATACTAATCTCTAAGATATATAGACTTATTACTAAATTTAACTATAATTTTACTTTTATAAGTATAATTTATATAATTACTAGATATCTTAGTTTACCTAAAATTAAAATAATAGTTTATACTAATTCTTACTTTCTATATAAGTGCTTAGTTAAGATAAAGACTATTAAAGAGAAATAACTTATAATTAACTTATTAGCCCTGTAAAAATCTTATAAAAGATATAAAATTAACAAGATAAAATAGATCTATAGAGATAACAATCTATCTAACATCTTTATTAAAATAATCTCTAATAAGACGTTTAAGACCCTAATTAACACTAATAAATTAATTGTCAGGGTAGAAGGATTTATCAAAAGAACTAGTACTAAGTAGGATCTAACTAGAAGGTAACTTAGAGCTAATTTAAAAAAAGAAGATAAAGAAGCGTATTGTTTATTAATTTTTATATTAACAAACTAATTATATATGGCATAGAATCTTTTCTAGATTCTATTATATAAATTATTTATTATCTAATTCTTTTATTATATTTTATTATATATTTTTATAGATCTTAGATCTTAATTATAATTCTATTTATAAAAGAGATCTAGTATTAGTTTTTATAGGTAATTAAGATACTAGATACCGATATAGGCTATATTATGTGTCAAATAGTGTTATATGCAACGCACGTGACCTTGTCTAGCGATAGATATATTATATAGACAGTGTTAGAGCCTTATTAGGATTAGAAGAACATACAACTAGAACCTTATGAATTTGAAGCTGTTGCTCTAAGTAAGGACGTCCTATTGACTGCAAAGTCATCCCACAATTAGTTTATTTATTTATAGTTTATATAATATTAAAGAAAGTGCTTTATAAGCTGGTTTTAATATTTAGTCTATCTATCTATTTATAGATAGGCTATTATTAATAGTTAGTGCTATATTTTTAAATAATAATATATATGTGAGGCTCCAGACGTTATATCCAGTATATAACCCCTCGGTGCACATTCGACACCCTCGGAAAGCCTCATGTGACATTCGCTAAGGCACTAGCGGAGCGAGGAATTACTTCTACCGTATATATAACAAATATATCACTAATAGTAATCAGTTTATATATATATCTATATATACATTTAGTTACTAAATTTAATATTTTATCTACTTTTTAAATAACTTTTTTATATTCTAATTATTTTATATTTTTAGGTAAAGAGTTAACAAGTATTAAAAATAATTAATATAAAAAAAATATTTATAACTATTACCTTTAAATAAAATCTAAATAAATCTAAATAGATATTATTTTAACTAGAGTTTATAAATAATTTAATCCTTATAGAGATGCTATAAGAAAAAAACTAGATATAAATCTAGATATCTAAATCTATATTATTAAATCTAAAAAAGATATCTATTTAATTTATAAAAGAATAATTAGACTTTATATTACTTTCTAAATTAAAAAAGATTAGTAAATATCTTAAATAATAAGCTTATATAGTAAAGCTAAAGTAAAAGATATTATAAATTTAAAATTAAATTTAAAATCTTATTACTACTAATATAGTTATAAAAAAAAAGCGTTTTTAAATTAATATTTTTATAAATAAATATTCTTTAAGATTTAAGATAGATAATTTCTATATTAATAAAATCTATAATAAATATAAAATATTTATAAAAAAAGCTAAATTTTAATTTAAAAAATATTTAAAATAATATACTATATATTTAAAATATAAAA
>MJVA01000811.1:5274-16340 GCA_001939245.1 Talaromyces wortmannii
CGAGGCCTGAAGATCTGCAGGATCCTCGGCCAATTGGAACAGACTAGTATGCAGGGCCTCACAAAATCACTAAAAGATTACTAATTAATAAATATCTAAATATTTTATTTATTTATATTTAGTATACTTATACTAAAGCTTTTAAAATTTTTAAGATTAATTAGTTTATTAAATAGCTTATAAAATATATTTAATAGCTAGATTAGTAAGTCTATAATCTTTTTAAAGATTAGAAGCTTAATCTAATAATTATAAATATCTATAAGTACTTAATATAGTAGTATTATTAGTTTAAAACTAATTATATCTTTATTAATAGCTTTTTATATTAAATTAAGATCTAAGACTCTCTAAGATATCTAAAGTATTTTAGAGATAATAAAATAATAAAATATCTTCTTATTAATTATTAAAAATAATATTATTAGTAGATTAAGCTGCTAAAAAATTTTATTAAAATAGAAATTAAAAAATTATAATTTAATAAGATATATCTTAAAGTATAATTATTAAAAAGTATAAAGATAATAAATAAGCTAAAGAATAGACTTATAGAGCTAATAATTAAGAGATTAAGAATTTAGAGGATAAAGAAGATAAAAAAGTTAAAATAAAAAAGAAATAATAAGACTAAATAATTTATTATTAGCTAGTAATACTTTATTATTATTAATTATAAAAAAAAGATCTTAGATTTACTATCTATTAATAGGCCTCTAAATCGCTCTACGTATATAAATAGTTTGGGGTAAGGAAAGTGCTAAATATTTATTATGTCTAGAGTCTATTTATAAGCTTATAGAGTTCTTTATAAGGATTCTCTTTTATAAGCCTTATGAGCTTAGTTAGATACGCTGTCTGTCATAGCCTCAGGGCTGGGTATGGACGTTAAATATGATTAAATAATAATAATAATAATTACTTTAATAAATTATTTTAATTATATAAAAATACTAAGCTTATAACTATTAATCTTTAAAATCTTAATAAAGATTAATAAATATACACTTTATAAATATAATTAATTCTTATTAAGAAGTACTATTTTCTAATTTATATAAAAATATTATTAGTTTATATAGACGTTTTTATAATAGTTTAATCTAATTAAATAATCATTTTTAATCTTAATAATCTTAGGAAGATTAACGGTTTCTAACTAAATTCGGAATGTCGATTATAATTTGCCAAGGATTCGACCATATTGAGTTAGTAGGTTTGCTCTGTCCGACAGAATCTCCCACAGTAACGGAAACGTATCTACTGTGGGTATTTCGTGGTCTCATCAGGCAGCAGTGTTACATAATAAACATACGGGGTCATTCCTAATAGGGACCCCGGGGTTTCCATATGGCCTGAAGCGGGTCGATCCATTCAGCAGAGTCTTCACATTTCTCACCCTTATTTAATGTAGGATTGACAGACCCCAGATTGCTGGCTTCAGCTCTCTTTCACTTGCAGAAAATTACTTTCTCTATTCAAACGATGTTACAACAAATCAACGTCAGCCATGAATTTCTTAGAATCTGATCGTCTTTACTTCCGTGCCTGGGATTCCTCCCGCGATAAGGAATGGTATTTTGCAATGCATTCCGACCCAAAAATCTTTTACAATACTTCAAAAAGCACTTTTCAACCCATGAAGAAAGATTCAGTTGAACCAATTATCAAAGAATTCGAAACGGCGCTTCTGGGGGTTGTTATCTGCAAGAAGTCATCACTGAATGCGGCAGAAAACCCACCAGCTTCTGAATTAGAGAGAATTGGAATCCTCATGATTAAAAACGTCCCTCCAAGCCAGGTTCAAAATAGATGTGCTGATCTCGGTATCGAATTGAGACCCGACGCACAAGGCCAAGGCTATGGAACTGAGGTTTTACGTTGGGCTCTCAACTGGGCTTTTAATATGGCAAATCTACACAGAGTCCAATTAGAAGTGTATGGGTGGAATGAGGTCGCCCTGAAAACGTATCATAGGGTTGGATTTCGAGAAGAAGGCCGATTGAGGCAGGCTGTATGGAGAGACGGGCAATGGTGGGATGAAATCTGGATGGGAGTTTTACAAGAGGAATGGTCATTATAATGCTATTGACTAGAGTCTGCTACAGTGATGATGATTTCATTTACCCTGAGCACTCGCAAAAAGCCATATATAAGCTACAGTACAACTACATTCTAAATATATGCTGATTGATCCCTGAGAATGTTCCAAACTTCCTGGCGTTGAACTTTGAGCCTCACCTGGTGAAGCCTGTCGTGGCCTCGTTGCCTTTTCCGCTGTTAGGCTGCCCTCATGGCGCGGCTAGAATGAGTTCCTGGATGGGGCCACCAACAGTTGTCCGCGGCTGGCTGCATCTCCACCAGAAATCGCGAGAATGCTGGCAATGCTGAGTTTAAGAACCCGGACAACGATTGGACGGCGGATGTGGTCTTTTGGCATTTCTTTTTATTTCTTTTTTTAAAAAAAGTTCAAATGGCGACGATTTGTTGTGAAAACGGCGGCAAAGTTCTTCGATTGTAAGTGTGGGATTGGGAGGTGTGAGTTGAGGTCTAGTCGTCGGTGGCGGTGAAGACGTGGTGGCGTAGGTTTGTTTTTGGCGTATGGGGGGAGATGTGGTCTATTGCTAGGCCAGCGTGTCGAAAATGTCCCTCCGCGCTTTTCTCCCTCGCCCCAACAACATCAACGTACCATTCAAGGAAGCTATCGAATCCTTGCTCTGGATTTCCTTCGTAGGAAGGCCAACTACGCTGGATAAAGGCTTTGAGCTTAATAAAAAATTCCTCAATAGGATTTAAGTCAGGAGAATATGGAGGTAAATACACTAGCTTTACGCTAGCTTCCGAGCACATCTGCTTAATTCTGTCTGAGTGATGAAAGGATGCGTTATCTATTACTAGCATAGATTTCGGCTCGGGCTATTTCTTATAGTGCTGAATAAGCTGCTCGATAAAATCCTTAAAGACGGATGTGTTAGTTGAACCCTGGAAAACTCGAGACAAAATAATGCTGTCTTGCGTATATGTAGGCAGAATTTGATAGCGCTGATTACGATGAAATTTCGACACTTGAATTGGTGTGGTACTAAGGGGGGACTAATCTGTATGCCGGAAGCCTATTTGTTTATTATATCTAGATTTATCGATATAGATAAGGTGGTAAGACTTGAAGTCTAATATAAAATGATGGTATTTGTCCCGAAGGTTAAGGTTGTGTTCTTGGGCCTTGATCTGAGTAGTCTTCTTTGACTAGCCTTTGGACTGAAGAGCGCGACTTACGCTAGATTTCGTTGTTTGTATAGCGAATTCATCCCACAAAAAAACTACTATCTCTTCTAGATATAAGGTGGGTTTTTTAATTAGATGGTCGCACAGAGCTTGTAGTATAACTGGAGTGATACTACGGGGTTGTCTGCCTCTATTAAGCGGTGCTTTGATGTTGCTAAATATCCTTATATTGAGAGAGATTCTTGAAATGGTGTTCTTGTTGTAACTAGCGGCCTGTGCTATCTTAGTTATAGATAGTTCGCCACTGTGGATTATGTCATAAATAAGCTTATGCTTGGAAGGAGCTAGGTTTGGAGCCATCTTTGGTTGAACTACTCGTGATTGACTATTGAGTGAGCTTCCCGAGGAAAAGCTGTTTCGGATGAGGGGCATGGTGTCACGTGTATTGAAATTTACATGCTAATACAGGCTAACACATGCTTGAAATTATTATGTCACCTTCGTACGAGGAAATACCAATGCAGCTGTCGGAAGAACTCCTAATATAGACTAGCACTTCTTGGCAGTGGGGCCAAATAATCACATAAAGAGTGTAAACGGTTGCACCAGTTTCGGGACGTACTGTACCACTAATGGTATAATCCGAATAGACTGTACTAAGGGAAACCACTGTACTAAGGGAAAGCACTGTATAAGAGTGCGACTCCGAGATACTTAAGCTAAGTGTAGCGGTGATTGACGATCTGACATGAGAATGCCAATATATCTAGTGCTTCTTATACTACTATAGATTAATCTATGATGTATATCTCTAATTCTAATAATCCTCTATTATCACTACTAGAAGTATTATAAAGTAGATTAGACTAAAAGATAAAGTAGCTAGAATATTTTAGTAAAAAGTAAAAAAAAAATACTAAAAATAAAATAATATATTTTAAATATAAAAGAAATATACTAATAATAATCTTTAAAAACTAATTAATTATAAAACTTAGAGATTTTAATTAAATATTTAATACTAATTAAATAGAAATATAAAGATTACTTTTAAAACTAGTAGATCTATATAAGAAACTACTTAATAGAGATATTTAGTATTAAAAGAAACTTTTTTAAAAAGATATTTAATACTAAAAAAAACTATAAAAATTAAAAAAATTTTTAGTAATAACTTAGTATAAATTAAAAAAAATTAAAAACTATATTATTTTAATAAATTTAAATATATATTTATATAAAGAATATAATAAAATTATTTAGAAACTCTAATCTTTATATAGTATAATTATTACTTTAGTCACTATAAGCGATAAAGTATTATAGATAATAATAATAATAAGTAGAAATAAATTCTAATTAATTTTTTAGAATATCTTATTAGATAGTAAAAAAAAGCAAGCTAAAGAAATAAACTATATTAAAATAAATATTTAAAAAGATAAAATTAAAAATAATAATAATAATAATAGTATATTTAAAAAAAATCTATTATTTAAAATAATAATAATCTAAATCTAAAAAGTACTTTTTAATATATTAATAATATAGAATATTTAGATTCTTAGAATCAAAACTATAAGAATAGACTATATAATTTAATTCTAAAATAGAGATTAGATTAATATTATATAATTAAATACTAAATAGCTATAAAAGCTTAAGAATTAGATTAAATTAATAAAACTATAGTTTAGAGTAATTATATATAGAACTTCTATAAAAGATCTTCTATTATTATAAAATAATAATATATATATAAATAAAATTATAAATAAGAATAATATAAAATTATAGAAATTTTAAATTAATTAAATTACCTAGCTTAGAAAAAATAAAAAAAATATAATTAGTAAATATAGATTATTTAAAATCTAATTTAATACTTAGAAGGTAGTAGAATAATTAATTAATTATAATTTTCTAATTAGATATATATATATTAGTAATATAGTACTTTTTTAAATAAAAAAAAAAAATATTATTAATATTAAAAATTTAAATATCTAGCTTAGGTATATAAAGAATAAATATAATATAGATATTATATAGATAACTATAATTAATAAAACTACTTATTTAGTATAAGAGCGAAATATTTTAACTATAATAGAGAATACTTAATTAGTGATAAAACTTATCTTAGATCTACACTCTTTATCACTATAATAATTATACTAAACCTGAGTATACTATAGTTAAATATTATAAAAGTAAAACTCTATATAAAAGTATTAATTAATAACTATTAGATATAAAATTTAGATTTACTTTTTATTTAAGAACTATTATAAACTATATATAATATATATATTAATTATAGTATATAATATCTATACTAATTAATATATTAAGAAGATTTAAAAAGATATAGTCTACTTTATATTAACTAAAGAATCTTTATATTATTATATTAATAAATCAAATATAGTTATCTTAATATTATAATAATTAAATTATAGATAATAGAAAAATAAATATTAATATTTTTAGTATATATTTAACTAACTAATTTTAATTAAAAAGTAAAGAAAATATTAGTATAGCTATAATTAAATAAAATAGAATCTATTATTTATTAAATAACTAAAGTCTTAAGTAGAGTAATATTAATTATTATAATAGAAGATTTTAATTATTATTATCTAATATAGAGTTATAACTAGATCTCTATAGTAATAATTAAATATATTAAAAAGCTAATTAGTTTTTTTTAAAGATTTAGACTTTATTTATATCTTTTTTAGGATATATTTATATAGTAATTATTAAACTACTCTAGAAGTACTTTAATTATTAATCTAATAATTACTAATTATCTAAAGAGTGTTATTAAATACTATCTATATTATAACTATTATAAATTAGATTACTAGGCTATCTACTTATAATAATTCTTTTAACTAGTATAAAATATAGAATTAAAACTATAAAAGACATATAACTAATTAAATTAAAAAAAAATTAAGAAATCTATATATATTTAGATAATCTCTTTTTTTATAATCTAATTAACTATAGAGCTTAATAAAATAGTAGAAAAGTTTATCTTTTATATAATTAAGGCTATAGATTAATATATACTAAAAATAAAATTATTGTGGGATGACTTCACAGTCAATAGGACGTCCTTACTTATAGCAACAGCTGCAAATTCATAAGGTTCTGGTTGTGTGTTCTTCTAATCCTAATAAGGCTCCGACGCGGTCTATATACATCGTTTACTAGATAAGGTCATGTACGATGCATATAACACTATTTAACACATAGATATAGCCTACACTAATGTCTAATATCTTAATTACTTATAAAAACTAATATTAGATCTCTTTTATAAATAAAATTGTAATTAAGATTTAAAATCTATAAAAATATATAGTAAAATATAATAAAAGAATTAGATAATAAATAGTTTATATAATAAAATTTAAAGAAGAATTTCATATTATATATAACTAGTTTATTAATATAAAAATTAATAAATAATATATTTCTTTATTTAAATTTTTTTTAATAAGCTTTAGTTTCTAGTAAATATTTCAAATTATATTTTTTAATCTTTTCTAAGTTGGATCTTACTTAATATTAATTTTTTTAATAAATCTTTCTACTTTAATAATTAATTTATTAGTATTAATTAGACTCTTAAATACTTTATTAAAGATCACTTTAGTAAAGATATTAGATAGATTATTATCTTTATAAATCTATTTTATTTTATTAATTTTATATCTCTTATAAGACTCTTATAAAGTTAATAAATTAATTATAAACTATTTCTTTTTAATAATTTCTATCTTAATTAAATACTTATATAAAGAGTAAAAATTAATCTAAATTATTATCTTAATTTTAAATAAACTAAAACATTTAATAATTATATAAATTATATTTATAAAGATAAAATTATAATTAAATCTAGTAATAAGTTTATATATTTTAAAAATAAATATACTTTATATAATATATTTATATTTAAATAATTACTAGTATAAAATATTATTAATAATCTTAAAATAATCTTTTTTTAAAAAATCTTTATTAATTAAAATAATTAGAAATCTAATTTAAAAAAATAAATCCTAATTATTTATAAATAATCTATTAATAAAGATTATAATCTTAATACTTATAAAATTAATTAGAATATAGAATAGTTTTTATTTTAAATTATTTATCCACTATATAAAACGCTTATTTAAGACCTTATAATTATTAGATATATAGTTTTTTTTTTATAATTAAATAGTTACTATTAGATTATATATAGCTTTAAATTAATATATAACTACTAAATAAGTATTATATATATATTATTTAATATATTTTTAAATATAATCTTTTTTATTTATTAATATAATTCTCTTAACTTAACTTTTTTAATATAAATAGATTTTATTAGCTTTTTTAGTAATTTTTATACTATTAAATTCTAAAAAATTATTATCTAAGAGATAGTTTTTTAATTTTACTTTAAATTTAGCTTTAATAAGTATAGATTCTTTCTCTTTAAAAAATATCTCTATAGATAAAATTAATGTGTTATTAATTTATATATTTATAAAACTAAAATTATTATCTCTTTATATAGAGATTAATAGATATAGATTATATATTAATAACTTTATATATAATTTAATTTTATAATGCTTTTAATATATATTAAATTAATATATATCTACTTTTAAAATCCTATATAAGATATCTTTAATAAAAAAAACTAAATTAATTAAATATTTCTTTTTTATCTTTTTAGAAAGAATCGTAATAATTAGATATTATAGCTTTATTATCATCTAGATATATATTTATATAATATCTTATAGTATTATAGTTATATTTATTTTTAAAAAAGTTAGAATAAATAATATTAATAAATATTAACTTACTTACTAAATAGTTAGTATTTAAATTAAAATTCTATTTTTATTTATATTATTATAACTCTATACTATAAGATAGAATTTTTTATAAAAGATTTTATTTTTATTCTTAATCTTATTAACTAACTAAAAATTAAAAATCTATTATAGTTTGACGCTTAAGTTATTAATATTAATAATTTAGAATATTCTATTTATTATAAAGCTATCGATCTTAGCTATAATAAATTATTTAAATAGTTTACTATTAACTACTATTTTCTTTTCTTAATATAAAGTGATTACTAATTCTAAATTATCTTTCTTCTTCTTTAAAAAATAGATATTAATTAGTTTAGATTTATTCTTTATATTATAAAATTATTCTTATTAATATAGTAGAGAGACTACCTCTAAAACTTTAAAAATATAAATATTAATAAGGTCTAATTTATTTTTAAATTAGTTCTTACTTAAAGTCTAATTTAGATTAATAACTTCTTCTATTTTATTATAATAGTATAGTTATACTAAGATAATATAGAATTTAATAATACTATTTAGTAGATCTACTATTATATTTTAATTATTAATTAAAATAATCTTCTATAGTCTAGTCTATTCTCTTTTTTTTTATTAGACTTATATTTTTGCTTTAGATATAAGACTAAAAATCTATATTATATTAGAGCTATTTTTAGTATTAAAAGCATTATTTATATACTTTTTAATTATTATATATTTTAAATTAGCTATTACCTTTTTTATAGCTTATATACATTATATTATTAATTAAAATAATAGCAAGTTATATATTATATATAGATAAATGTTAAATACTAATATAGTCAATATAATTCTATTAGATTTTACTATATTATTAATAGCTTTAATAGCTATTTATAGAATTACTTTTTTATTAATATTAGTACTAATTTCTTAAAGAATAATATTATATATATAATATAGTAATATATAATACTATTTAATCTTTTTAATAATATTATATAATTTAACTAGTACTTAATAATATTTAATTTTTATTATTTTTACTTCTATTTTAAACTCTTATAAAATAAAATTAATGTTTATATTATATAAAATTATATTCAAAGATTTTAAGTATATATTAATTTAAACTATATATAGTGCCTTCTAGATATTTTTTATAAATAAAAATTTTAAAAATCTTATTATTTAGAACACTATTATCTTATCTATAAAATATAATATTATATTATTATTTAAGTTTATAATATCTATAACTATTTTATAGTTAAATTTATAGTTATTTATTAGAGTAAATTTAAATCTTTTTAAAGCTTAATAGTTTATTTAATAATAATAATAAAAATATTTAATCTTAGCTAGTATTTTATATTTAATATTATAATTAATCTATATTAAAAACTTATATAATTAATTAATATTAGAATAACTAAATTATCTATATAGATATTTTATTTTTATATTAATTATAAAGACCTTAAATACTTCTTTTTTATTAATAAAAAACTATAGATAGTCTTATTTATAGATAATTAATATATATATATTTCTCTTAATTATATAGTTTATTAAATTGTTAAATCTAATATTATATTAATCTATATCTTTAAGATATAATAAAAAGAGTATAGATATCTTTATAATATAGAATTTAATATTACTAAATTAGGTTATTATAATAACTACTATAATTAATATTATTAAGTCTTCTTAGCTAAAATAAATCTGATATTTTTTAGTATAATTTTTATTAACTTTTATTTTTAGATAAAGTCTTAAGAAAGCTATTAATTATTTTTTTTTAATAATTAATATTTTTATAGCTTTTATATCTAATAAAATTTTAAAAAAAGTCTTATTCTTATATATATTAAAAGTAAACTAATATATAGATATTAAATATAAATCTTTATCTTCTAAAATCTATCTTGCTAGTTAGTATATAAAGATATAATTTTATAATTTATTTATTATAAAGTATATCTTTACTTTATTTTTAATATTTTTTTTATCTAAATACTTATTATTATTTAAATTAAAAATAGTATACTCTTTAAACTTTTATAAAAATACTTAATATTGTGAGGCCGTGAAGCCTTCGGTGCGCACCATGTGCCGCACCTCGCTACACTAGCCTCATAGGGGGCTTGTTAAGCTACTAAATGGGAATATATATATATCTTGATCTTTATATAGAGAATACTGAAGGTTAGTAATCAGTTTAATTATATAGTAAACTATAATTTATTATTAAATTTTATTTTTGTTTATTCTTTATATATTATTTTTATATTTTAATTACTTTTTATCTTTAAAAGAAGAGCTAATAAGTATTAAAAAATATAGTTATTATTAAAAATATTTTTATTTTAATTAATTCTATTAAATAGGCTATACCTGTAATAGAAATCTAATAAAATATATTAAAAATAGTAGATAAGATTATAGTAAAGCTAGATAAGAATTAGTTTATTAATAGAGATCTAAATCTATAGATAATATAATTAATTTTAGAATAAGAACTTAATAATATATTAATAAAAGAATTTTAAGCTATAAAAGTATAACTAAATTAAAAGTTTTATATTATAAATTTAAAGTAATAAATTTAGTAAATTTAAATATAGTTATAAAGTATATTAGTATTAATAGATTCTATATAATAGCTAAATCTAAAAATTAAGAATTTTATTAATAGTAGTTATAAAAAAAAGAAATTATAAATTAATATAATTTTTATAGAAAAATATTTAATAAGATTTAAATTAAAGAAATTTTATAATAAAAGAACTCTAATCAAACTTAAAACATTTATAGAATATATAGAATTATAGTTTAATAGATATCTAAAGTAGTATAATTAGTATTTATATTATAAAGTAGATAAAACTTTAAATAATTTAAATTTAAAGCAGTTTTTTAACTTTAATATATACTAAAAGAAAAAAAAATTAAAATAAATTATCTAAA
>MJVA01001114.1:0-11062 GCA_001939245.1 Talaromyces wortmannii
AAATTTAATACTTCTATAATAATATAATTTTTATAATAATAATAGTTATATATAATTATTAATCTATATTTTTTACGCTAGGTAATAAGTATAATAATTATTATAATATATATCTACGATACTAATGACTCAGAATAATTAGTATCTCTATATTAGTAACTATTTATAACTTTATATTAGTATATAATACTAATTCTATAAAAAGAGAGGAGAATATAAAATTTTAGATATTATATTTAGTATATAATCCCTTAGTATATATTTAGCATTTTTAAAAAGTCTTATATGATATTTGCTAAAGCATTAGTAGAGTAAGGAATTACTTTTATTATATATATAGCGAATATGCTACCAATAGCAATCAGTTTATATATATATCTATATATACATTTAGTTGCTAAATCCAGTGCTTCGCCTGCTTTCCGAATAACCCTCTCACAATAGCTTAGGCTATTTTTTAATAGTTTAGATTTTAATTTTTTTTATTATTATATTTTTAGGACTAATATTAAATTTTAAATATTTAATAGTATTAATGTTAAAGCTATATTTATTTAATTTATAATATAGCTAGTATTTTTTTAGTCTTTATAATATCTTTTGAATCTGAGTCTTATAGTTTTTAGAGTTATTAGAATAGATTACTATATTATCTAAATAGACTATTATATAGATATCTAGTAGATTTAATATAGCTTTATTAATATAAATTTAAAATATTATTAGTATATTTACTAATTTAAATAATATTATATTATATTTATAATAGCTATATTTTATTTAGAAAATAGTTTTTTATTTATTTTTTTTTTTTTATTTTTATATAGTAATATATATTCTTAAAATTAAGTTTAATATAAATTTTAGTTTCTAATAGTCAATCTAGAGTTTCTAATATTAATAAAAGTAGATATTAATTTTTTATTATTATAATATTAAGGCTTTAATAATTAATATATAGTTAAAGACTTCTATTTTTCTTTAAAATAAATAATATAAGAGCTCTAATTAGATTTTTTAATAGTTTTATTTAGCTTTTCTTTAAAATAGTTTTTAGATAGACTCTTAAAATCTTTTATTTAGATTTAGTAAGTCTATATATTGATTTATAAAATAATATAGTACTTAATTTAAAATTAATAATATAGTTATAAACTATATATTTAGATAATATATCTATAGCTTTTTTTAAGAAAATATCTTTATACTTTTAAAAATATTCTAGAAGCTTCTATTTTAATTTTATTATTAATTTTTATTTTTTAGATTTATTTAGTAGTATCTTAATATATTTTTTATTATTAAATCTAGCTATATATAGTCTTAATTTATTAATCTAAAAAATATTAAGGAGTTTTTCGGTTTGCGCCGGCGACGCCGAAACCGACGTCCCCGCTCCGCGCGCCAAGATTCGACTATATAATTCTCTGATCGGGTATAATGCGGCCCAATCTAATAAGACGCCGCCAAGGCCCGGCTTAATTAGAGATCACACTATTATAGAAGCTCAGATAAAATATATAAACTATAAATACATTATTTAATAACTACTATTTATCTATATTTACTTTTTTCCTTTCATTAGACGTTATTAAGAATTCCTAGCCCCCAACCGCTATATCTTAGTCATGCCTCATTATATTAAAGCTAAACAAAGTATTGTTACTCTACATGCTAGATTATATTATATACTTAAGAACCTCTAGAATATATAGATTTATTAATTTATAAACATTCTTATAGTATTAATGGATTATAGATATACAAAAAGAATTCTAAGCTAGAAGAGATATACTTTTAATATTATATTATTCTAAATAGCAATCTCTAAGTTCTTATAATAGTAGAGGTGATAGTATTCTAATAATCTATTATAAGTTATTATATAGTAATCTAGATATAAAATAGATTAAGATTATTTTATATAAGTCGTTTAGAGTATAACTATAGTTATTAGATAATATAAATTTAACTAAATTAATATATGCTGTAGAAGTGAGATTATATTTCTAATTAATAAATTATATCGTCTAGGAATCTTAGAATAATTAATTATATTATAATTAAATATAATAGAGTAAGAAAATAACTAATAATAAAAATTCTATATATTTAAGCATTAAGAGATAAAAAGAAGATAATTATTAATAATTATTAAAAGACTTAGAATAATAGTTTAAAAATATAATAAAGATATAAAAACTCTACTATATAAATAAGATTAGTTAAAAAAGATATATAGTATTATACTATTAAAAAACTTAGTATTATATTTTTAAGATTTTTTAATCTTATTATAGAGTTACTTAATAATCTAGTAATATTATTAATTTTTAAAGACTATAATAGCTATTATATATAAAGAAGTATATATTCTAAGTTTAATTAATAATATTAATTAAATAATATTCTTTAAATCTAGCTAAAGAAACTTTTTATTTTTTCTTTAACTTATTGATTTTTCGTAGCTATAATTAATCTAAATAAAATCTATAAATATTATTCTCTAATCTAATCCTCCTTTAAGCTATTCTATTATAGTAAATTCTTTTAAATATTAATATCTTTTCTATTAATCTATCTGCTTTTTTAATAGTTAATTTTAATTTTAACTATATCTAGATATATTATAAATTTATATCTAGTACTAGTGTATTATAATTAGAATTTTTTATTTTTTAAAAAAGATTATAATTCTTTATAAGTAAATAATATTTTTAATTATAAATTTATAACTCTTTATATACTAGGCCTTAGTAATCCTATAACTATTAATATAGACTAGAATAGTTATAATAGATAAGTAAATATAATAGAATATAGTCTTTTAAAAAAAGAATTTATTTTATTATATAATAGTAAGTCTTCTATAAGCTAGATTATTTAAATAATTAGCTTTTGTGACTAAAAATAGTAATAGATATTGCTAGTAGAGTTTACTAAGTTTAAATTATATAGATTAATGAGGGCTGTATATCACTTTAATAATAGTATAGATATGCTTAGTAATATAGACTAAATTAAGAGTATATTTTTTCTACTATGCTATTATTATATTTATTTTTAATAGTTTAATATAGCTATATTATTGATAGAAAATAGAGAACTTTAATCTAAGTCTATAGTTAATATAAAATAATCTATTATAATAAGAATCTTTAATGATGTTATTGTAGATTTAAAAAATCGTGTCTATATAATAAATTTTATAGATATTTTTATTATAACTATAGCTATATTATTTATTAGATCTGTTATAATCTTATTAGCTAGCTATAACTTATTAGATTATATTAATAATACACACTCTGTTTTAGAGATAATTGAAGAATTATATATAAATTAAGCTATTTATAAAGTAATTTCTAAGATTTCTAGTTTAAATATAGATATAGTCCTTATAATATAGAATAAAAATAATAATTAAAGCAGAGACCAGACACTTTATTATAATAATTAAATAATAGCTATAGTAGACCCTTATTATATATAGAAATAGTTAATATTAGTATAAAATAAAAGAATAGATATATAAGCTAATAATTCTATTAAAATAATAATTTCTATACTATAATCTATTAAATTATAAAAATTAATAATTATTAAATGTTCTTACTGTATATACTATATTAAATGAAAGAATTAATTAATCTTATCCTAAGACTCTAATAATATTAATAATAATAATTATATCGCTATAAGTATAATCTAAGATAATTTATACTATTTTATAAAGAAGATAAAAATACTAATAGCTATAAGAAGTAATTAGTTAATAAACCAGATTACTAGATTATTATTAGATAGTTTCTTACTTTCTAATCTCTATATAGTCTCCTAAGTGGTTCTTATTATAGAGTTCTTTCTATTAGAAATTATATACTTATTTTTATAGAAAAAAAATAGAAATATATTAGATTATTTTAAATATAAAAAGAAGTTAATTATTTTTACTAATTAAAAGTATATTAAATATAAAAAGATTAATATATAGTTATTAATAATATTTATAATTATTTATAAAGCTAGTAAAATATATATATTATTTTTTTAAAAAAAGTTAGATCTTTTAAAATAATTAAAAAAAGAAAATTAACTATTTTAAAAGTAAATTAAAAAATATTTTTTTAAGTAAATAAAAAGTACCCTTTAATTTTAATATAATAAAAAGATTAAGAGTTAAAATCTAATATTATTAATCTTAAATAATAAAAACTATAAATAAAAATTCTCTTCCACTACTATAGATCTATTAATTTCTCTTTAATATAGTTTATATTGATCTTAATATTCTATAGATTGGTATTTACTATTATAAAGAAAATAGAAAATTAAGAGTTAGAAAAAATTAATTAAACTAAATCTATAATATCTTTAATAAGATTAGTGTATATACTATTTTATTTAATTTAATAATAGCTACTCTATCTAGCGCTAAAAGTAGAAAATTATTATTAAATAAATACTAATTGCTAAAATTTATAAAGCTAATAGCAGTATAAATATATAGCAAAGACTATTTAAAAATAAGCTAGATAGTTAGGTAACTTCTATTATATAAAATTTCAGTGCTTTAGTAATAATAATAGAGCTTAACAGGAAATATAACTAAAGTATGGTATTTTAATATAATAATTCTACTAAAGAGTGTATTTAGCTAAGATACTAAAAAATATATATATAAAGTTTCTAATTCTTTTATAGTATAAGATATGACTAATCTAGAATATATTCTTTTTTATAATTAATATGTTTTATGTACATTGCGTTGGCCTAATACTTTAGTATTAATAGATATTGAAATATAGGTTGCGTTACATTATAATAAATCGAGAAGCGAAAGCGCGATATACGTAAATATGGTAAGCTATGAATATATTAAAAGCTAGTTTCTCTCTTTTTAGTCACTTTACTATAAAAGCTGTAGAACCTATTGCTATAGTCTTTTTTAATTTGTAATTTTATATAGGTTATTTATATTAATGATATCTTATTTAGCTAGGTTCTTTTTATTACTGTTTTGCTTTAGTACACTACTTATTATTTTAGTTGACTATTAGCGGCTTATCTAATAGTTTAGTTAGCGGCCGTTAGCTTTATTCTAATCTCTGGTTTTCTTTAGATCTAGTCTATCGTCTATGATGATTTTAGTTTTTATATATTTAACTATTTTTAGATAGATATTTTAGTTATTTGTTTAGCTTGTAGCTGGAGCCCTAAATATTAAAAAAATTGCTAATATAAAAGCTATATGAAGCTAATCTATAGAGTAAGCGATAGAGGTGTATAGTTGTTGGGTTTAAATTTGATTTTGAAAGAATGATCTAATAAATCTTTAAATTTTAAAGTTTTTAATATCCGTTTCTTAAGAGAGAAAACCTCTATTCCTCTATCTATAGTTGTGAAGGATTAGGTAGAAGAAAATAAACACTATTTTATGTTAATGAAATGTGTTTTTGGGAAGCTACTTAGTATTTTTTAAATAAATATGTTGCTAGATAAGAAAGAAAATATAGTAAAATAAACTGTTAATTTTTTAATGTAATTTTATAAGTTAAACTTTTATAAGATGTATGCTCTAAATAATTATTTAATTTTTTTTATTTTTCTTTTTTTAGTTGGTTATGGTCTTCTATATAGTCTATTTTCATCTAATAATAAACTTTAGGTAGAGATGGATAAGATATTAGAGAGCGTTCTTAAGGATGCTTAATCGCGACTTTAAGAATATATATTATTTGCTGTACTCTATACTTTTATCTATAATAATCTTATCTATATTAATATTATAATTGATAATAGCTAGCTTACTGGTATTATTAATTAAAAATCTTCTGGCTACTTTCTAGTATGGTAAGAGTTTACTTGTGCTGGAATTAGGTTAGGTTAAGAGAATAAAAAGTAGAAGACTCTGTTATAAAAATATATGTTTAATTATAAAGATATTTATAAGTTCTGGCTAGATTTTTATTCTCTATCTAAATATTCTAATTTGGATGAAAGAGGGATGAAGTTGCTTAAGTATTAAAGTAGAAATAGCTTTTAAGTATGAATTTAAGATATAATTATTATTATAAATAAATATATATTAGATTTATATAATTTTTTAACTTAGTAAATAATATTAAAAGTAAAAGATTATATTACTTTTTAACTCTATATTACTTTTGTTTTAAATATTTAATTTAGGCAATACTGTGTGCTTAGATATAATAGGTTTAAAACTAGACTGGCTTTACTTCTTTTGGTGAGCTTAAGGATAAGTAGTTGATATTAAAAGGAAATATACTATAATCAGCTTGATTTCAGCTATGACTATAGTGAGGTTAATATTATAGAACTTGTATTTCTGTGCTTTAGTTACGTTATTTTTTTTATATTTAGGATAAATTATGGTGAATAAATAGTATAATATGGATGTAGATATTAATATAAGATTTCTTTATTGTTTATTTATATTTATAAGATAGTTAGTAATCTTATTAGGATTTTGTGTCTTATTTATAGGTAGGAGTATAATGCTATCTTCTTCTATTTTTTATAGAAGGCGCGATATCTAAGGGTTATCTTTAGCTAATTGAGAGGCTTGATGGTATAGGTATTTATATTAGTAATGTATCTTTTAGTATTTATTACTTTATTTGTATATAATGGCTGCTTAATATTAATAACTTAGATATCGCTGTATATAGTGAGAATTTGATACTGTGTATAGCTACGATATTATAAAGTTTTGAGAACGAGACATGCTAATAAATAATTAATCTGTTAAGATTAACTAGATGTGAAAATTTTAGCGCTTAAGTATAATCAAGCTATGAATACTATTCTATTATTATGTTTAAGAATTAAGTGTTTTATACTGTTAGTTTTGGGTATAGATCTAAGTACTAGTACTGAGCTATAGATATGATAATTAATAGCTAGACTATTTTATTGGCTTTGTAATTAGATTAGCTGTAAAGTGTTATATTGTAATATCTAAATATTGTTATATATAATAAATAAGGATGCTTGAACATTAATAAATTAGATGGGTTATTATTAACTTAGTTATTTTTAGATGGTCCTGGTCTCACTTTTATTTTAAAATATATTCTATATTCGAAGCATAGACTTTGTCGATTGATGATAAATAAAGAGTCTCTGTCTCGTCCTATCTTGTCCTGTTTTGTCCTGTCCTGTCCTGTCCCGTCTTGTCTTATTCTATCTCGCATCTTGTTCTGTCCTGTCTTATCTTATCTCATCTCGTATCTTGTTCTGTCTCGTCTTATTTCATCCCATCTTGTCTTATCTCGTCTTGTCTCGTCTTATCTTGTCTTGTCTCGTCCTATCTCGTTCTGTCTTGTTTTGTCTCGTCTCGTCTTGTTTTGTCTCGTCTTATCTTGTCTTATCTTGTCTTATTTTATTTTATCTTGTCCCGTCTTGTTCTATTTTATTCTGTTTTGTCTTATCTCGTCCCGTCTTGTTCTGTCTTGTCTTATCTTGTTTTATTTTATCCTGTTTTGTCCTATTTAGTCTCTTATTTTATTTTGTCTTGTCTCTATCTAGTTTTATTCCGTTCTACTTATCTATAAATCTAAAAATAAATATTATTAACTCTAAGAACAAATCTATTATTAGCTATCTTAGTTAATATTTAGATATATAGTTTTTATTAACTCTTAAAAAGCTGTTGCAGTTGAAAATTTAGATTAATTTATATAGAGAATCTAAGGAATTACTTAGTATTAGATTTAGATAATAAAAGAATATTAAGAAAAGAGTATAATACTTTATTAGAAGAGTTTATAATATATTATTTAACCTTTTTATATTATATGCTTTTTTATATTCTATTTATAAGCTTTTTAATATTTATTTTTTGTGTTATACTTATCTTTAGGAGTGGTGGGTAGAAATAGAATCTGCTAAGTCTTTGGAAGAGGTTATTTATATATACTGCTTGGATTTACTTTCTTTTATTGAAATTAGTAAGCTCTATGAAAAGTTATTAATAAAGCGTTAAAAGATTAAGTTTTATAAAAAGCTGCTGATAAAGTGTTAAAAGATTATGTATTATATATTAGGTAATAAATTTACTTATAGATTAAAATAATAAACTTATTTTAATTAGAAGATATTATAATATATTTAGTATTTTTGTAAATATCTTGTTATATGGTTGATAATCTTTCTAAGCTATTTAGAACTGGAATAGAGATAGTTAAGTAATAGGCTAAGAAAAAAATGAGAGGTAGTCTGTTAATTATGAACTGTATAACTTTATATCTGTCTAATAAAGTTAATAAAGACGTGTTTTTGGTTATTAAAATAGGTTACTCTATAGGCTTTTATATTTCTGATATACTTGGGCTTAGTGACCTGGATAGTTTAGAAACTTTAGATTTATATAATAATGAATTTTTTATATAATGAGTTAGTTATCTATAGTTGAATTTAAGTATTTTTTATGAACTTTATTTATGCTTTTATTATATAGTATTAATATTCTGCTAGCACATTTTTTATAATCTACTTATTATTCTTTCCTAGTTCGCTAGTAGGAATAGAGTTGCTTTCTCTATCTGTTATATTATAGGAACTTCCTTTAAATATCATAACTATATCCTCTTTGATTTCAAAATATTTGTTTGATATATATTCTTATTCTCTATTTAGCGCCTTCTCTTTAATTGAACCTGCTGATATTACTTGTAATTTAGCTGATAAAGAAATTTATATAAGTATAGATAGTTATAAATTGAATTTAATTCACTAAAAACCTTTAAATGGATGATTTTAAGTGGATACTAGACTGTAAGATATTAACTATTTTTAATATAAGAATGTGCCGATAGAACTAAGATGGATTTACAAAAATAATAAATAATCTTATAATCAAAATCAACAATATTTAGGAAATATTAAAGAGTTTTTTAAAATGATAAGTGTTTTTAAGTTTGTAGTATTAAGGAGGTTATAATTTTAACAACTTTAGTATCTAATAAGTCTATAATGATTTTCTTTAGATGGGGTCGCTTTTAGGTAAGAAATTTTTCTTATAGTTTATATCCTATATAAGTCATAAGGCTATTTAATAATAATAGTAAGATAAAAAGTTGCAACTGCGCATATAAAAGTGAGATAATAAATGATTTAAAATATAATAATTAAGATAAGAAAAAATTGCAAAATAGATATTTTGATAATGTAATATATATATTTCGATTTTAAGTTGACTTATTATAGTATCTAGATAGAATAGGATGAGACAGAATAGGACAAGACAGAATGAAACGAGATAGGATGAGACAAGACAGGACAGGATGAGACAGGACGAGATAAGACAGAACAGAACGAGACAAGACGGGATGAGACAGGATGGGACGAGATAGGACAGGATAAGATAGGACGAGATGAGACAGAGCGAGATGAGATAGGATGAGACGAGACAGGACGAGATAAGACAGGACGGGATGAAACAGGATGGGATGAGACAGGATGGGACGAGACAGGACGGGACGAGATAGGACGGGACGAGACGGGACGGGATGAGACGGGATAGGATGACTATTGAAGCTTATCATCAAAAGTATAATATCTATAAAAATGTTAGCCTTGTTCTAGGTTCACTATAAATCAATATAGATTATCTTAGCTTATTGGTTTTAGCTATTAATTAGCTTAATTTTGTCTAAATAATGGATAGAGGCGTATTCAATACTATTAGTGTAAAGCCTAGCGCTCCTTCTCCTCCTCTGAGCGGTCGATAAAACACGAACATCAAAACCTTTCAGCCTTGCATTATTTCAATCCAGACTGCTTAGGCTGTGCATTGAGAGCTGCTTTAAATCCTTGTTTTATTCCATCATAGTGCTCCACTACGAGAAGCCTGAGCCAACCACTTCGCAAGCGATATGGCTTCCTTGTCAGAAATTTTTGCGTGTTTAGGCTGGTACCAGTCCAGGAATAGTTCTCAATTGCAAGAAGATGGCAATGATCACAAAAACAAAGAGCTAAGGAAATCTAGCTTTTCAACATACGAGGCAAGACCTATCCTTACCGCGTCTGTACTATCACTTACAATTGATATTTCATCAGGGAATCACCTTTATGGAAGTACTGCATCCCTATAAGGACTTATTGGTTTCATTCTTTGATCGGAAGGAATGGATCATCAAATTTCATACTTGGCGCAAGTTTACCCAAATACCTAATGCTGTCAATGCTGTTACAGAGGCTGGGTATAGCTACGCGCAGCTGCAGAGAGTCGCTGATGCGGTATACAAAGGAAAATACAAAAAAGGTACCGTGGAAAAGCTCTGTGCTGCTGCGCAAAAGAAGCGGTCAAAGCGCAGACATGCAGAGAAGAGCAGAGTAGTAGTGCAGTATCCTGTTAGCGAGTTCGAATGGGATGATTAATACCATTACCATCGCCTAGTATACAATCAATAAACCCTCTTCTTGGTGCTACCACCCTGTTGGCTTGTAGTGGCAAGTAAGAAATATGATCTGTTTTTAGAACTGCTTCTGCTGGAGAGGAGCGAGCACAGACATCGCTAATCCTCGTAGTAAATGGCATGGAAACAGTAGATTTTGTGCGAGCTTCTGCACCTGCATGCTCGCTCCACTTACAGTTATGCCTAGTAGTGGCACTGGTCTTGCATCTAGGCTTGCAGTGAGCCGCGAGAACCCACACGTCATCATTTTCGGACAAACCGTCGTGGAAATGGATGCCCTATTGGAAGCTGGTTGATATGAAAGGAGGCAAAGACGCTATCGATTACTTCTACAGATGATAATGTATCATATTAAAGGATGGCACAACCAATATAGATATTGTGGAGATTTACGTCGAATCACGAGAATATTTCTTTCCCGCTAGACCTAAGTGTCTACATGGTGCCATAATGACGCAGGACCGCTAGTAGTTCATTGGCCTCAGCACTGCTACTAGAAAGGATCCACTTAGCACAGGTCTCCTGCAATATTGACATAGGACTTTGCACTAGATGCAGGGTAGCTCGAAGCCACATCGAACGAACCGTGCATGCACGAGTACGGCTGAACAAATATATTG
>MJVA01000154.1:0-11799 GCA_001939245.1 Talaromyces wortmannii
TGTCAAAACGTATCAACCGTTCTTTACCAAAGCGGTAACACGTTGGTAGTATTCTGCTGAGAGACTGACGTCGACTTAGTATCCTAGGGTTTATAGAGAGGCTAAAGTATATTGTAAAGATAATATACTAAAGTAAAATAAGTAATAAAGTTGATAAACTAAATAAAGTATATATTCGTTTAATATAAAAATAAAACATAGTAGACTAAATATATAATAATAAATAGATATTTTTATATACTAAAGTCTTTATATAGCGATTATAGTATTATTATATAAGCTATACTGCTAATCTTATATTAATTATAGCATAGCTATAATTATTATATAGTTATATATCTAATATATCTTCACTAGATATATATTTACTATTATAATATAGCTATATTTTTAAGTATATTTACACTGAATATATTTATATAAAATAGGTACATATATACTAGATATAACTTTACTAGAATAATATAACTATATCATTTTAGTATATTTATACTAAATATTCTTTTACTAGATTAGTATATCTATATTAACTAAATTATATAAATACCTATATAGTCACTTCTATCTTTATTAATATAATTAGATAATCTCTTCTATAGAAGTTTTTAGATAAGCCTTACTTATATAAGTAACGTCCACTACTTATCAATTAGTTAAGCGTTAAGCAATCTTCTGATAATCCCTTCCTTAAAGGACTGATATCTCGATAGTCATATAAATAGTCGTATGCCCCTATATTACTAATAGGCTAATTCCTATTCCTAAAACATTCTTCGTAATAATGTTCTAACCATGTCTTTAAGATTAAATATTAATAAAAATAATTACATTATATAAATTGAATAATTAGATATTATTCTTCTTATTTTTTATTTTTATTATATATAGTCTGGTAAAGTATATATAAGATTTAAAATTTTAAAGTGTTATAATAAATATACTTATTTTAATTATTACAAATATAAAGATATAGTCTTATTTAATCTTACTTAGAAGAAGCTCTTAGCTATTTAAAAAAAGATTAAGAAAAATAAAGAGACGACACTAGTAAAATTTCTTTATTTTAAAAAATAAAGAAAACTTTTTTAAAAATATACTAGTAAATTTATTTAAATAGATATAAAAGATATAGAGAAGTTAAAAAGACTAAAAAAAGAGAAGAAGTAGAAATAAGTAAAAAAGAAAAAATAAAAATAAAAGATAGAATAAAGGTCTTAAAAAACTACTATTATTATTTTAAAGTATTTTTTTCCTAATTCTACTAGTTTCGATCTCTTTAATTCTATACTCTTTAACTAACTCATTAATAATATTTTTGAATTTTTTTTATACAATTTAAATTCCTAATTAATTTCTATAAGTTATACTTGTTAGAGTACTTTTTTTATTTAATAAAATATAGTATTCTTTCTTTTTTTATTTTTTATTATATTATTCTTTTAACTTTATATTCTTCTTTATCTACTTTATTATAATTATCTTATTAATTCTTTATTAATTCTAGTAATAAGATATAAAAGATTAGATATACTTTTATTTAGTTTAATAGTTAGAGTTTATAGTTATTATTTATAAGTTTTTTTTTAATTATAAAGAGTCTATATTTAATAGTATTAAGTTTATTACTAGATTTCTTAATTAAAATATTAAAATTTTTATTTTCTATTATTTATTGTAATAGATAAACTCTTTTTTCTTTCTAAAAAATAGACGTATTCTCGTACTTTTTATTATAATATTTTTTTATCTGTTGTTCTATCTATTAGATATCCCTTAACATACTTTAGTATAATATTTATATTATTCTTCTCTTAATTACTATCTGTTCTAATATGTCTTCCTAGTCAAGATTAGTTTATAATATTTATAGATGCCTTTTAAGGTTAGTAAAATGCAGTGTTTGTTTAGTTATTATATTTTCTGTATTATTCAGAGTAAACTAAGTAATTAATAGTAATTCTATCTAATCTACTTAGTTCTAATCTAAATAATGCTTTAGATATTGCTATATTATCTAAATTATTCTTTTAGACTAACTATTAGTCTGTTAATGATTTATAATTAATAGCTTGTGCGTAGTTCTATATATTTTTATAATAGTCTACTAATATTTTAATATAAATAACTTATCTTAATCTAAAGTTATCTTTATTAGTAATCTAGTCTAGCTAAATATAATTCTAAATATTAGTGTTGTATATTATTCTATAGATATCTTTTTTAGAATTGAGTTTAAGATAATATATTTTGTGAGTCTATCTATAATAATAATTGTATCAGTATACATAACTCTAGTAATTAGGTTTTTAGATTTTGATAATTTTTAAATAAAATTTACTATAATACTATTCTATACTTGTATTAATACTATTATAATATTTATTTTTCTATAAGGCTTATATTATAATGGTTTATTTTAGTTATAATTATTATATTGCTAAATATATTTTACTATTTCTTTTATAATATTTAGATAGTAATATATATGTTATATTACTTTAAGCGTTTTTTTAGTTTCTTAATATTCTTTATTTAGCAGATTGTGATGTATTTTAATAATTTTAGTAATTATTTTCTATAGAATTATAATTCGATCTTTTTATACTACTAGTCTTTTTTCTAGTTTTATTATTCTAGTTTCTAATTCCTTTTAGATTTTTTTATTTATTTTTATTACTTATCTTAGCTTTTGCTAAAACTTAATTTTATATATTATAATGATTATGGCTAAAATAGCTTTTCTATTATAGTGAATTCTATCTTAGTTTTATTATAGAATGCTCGTTTCTAGCTATTTAATCTTTATTCTATAATTAGGTCTTTAGCTAAGAGTATTTATAATAATATTTTCTTTCCCTTTAATATATTTAATTTTAAAGTTGAATTTCTCTATCTTTAATATCTATCTAACTTATCTCTTTAATAGTGATTTTATTGTTATAAAATAGATTAAATTATGATAATTATTTTTTATTATTATTTTATATTTTACTTCTTGAAGGTAATATCTCTATTATTTAAATACTTTAATTATTATTAGTAATTCTTAGTTATATATATTATAGTTTTATTTAGCATTTATTAATTTTTATAAATAGAATATAATGATTACTTATTCTTTATTTTCTATTATTTATTTAAGTATTAGTTCTATAGTAAATTCTAATATATCTAATTATATTACATTTTATAGTTTAAAATTATATAATTAAATAATTAGCGCTTTTTTAATAAGTTTTTTAATTTTATTAAATACTCATTACTATTCATTTTTTTATTTAAATAATAATTCTTTCTTTAATAATTTTATTATTAGTTTAGTATATTTAGAATATTTCTTTAAATAGTATCTAATATATCTGTTTACTTCTAAGAATCTCTAGATTCTAGTAATATTAATTGATATTAACTAGTTAAGAATCACGTCGATTTTTTCTAATAGGATTTATAGTCCTTCTAGTAAATAGATTATTTTTAGATATTCGATTATGGTTATGTTAAATATACACTTGCTTATCTTAAGGATCAATCTAATTTTTATTAATATAGTTATAACTAGCTTAATATATTTCTTATATTCCTCTTTATCTTTTAAAAATATAATAATATTATTAAAGTATATTATGACGAAGTTATTAAGATACTTCTATAAAATATATATTATAAATCGTGTAAATTCTACTGATAGTCTTTTTAATCTTATAAGCGTGATTAGTTATTTATAAAGTCTTAAGTCAGTTAGAAAAGTAGTTTTTTATATATCTTCTAGCTTTATTTGTAGATTATAGTATCTTTATTTAATATTAAATATTATTATAATTTTTGCTTTTTATAATAGATCTCTTTTCTATTCTTAATATAGTGCCTTATTTACATCATTTTTAGTGATATTATTAAGTCTTTAATAATTAATAACTATATATTATATTCTATCTTTTTTTAATATAAATAGTGCTTATATAGAGACTTTTACCTTTAATTTCCTAATATACCCTGATGCTAAGAATTTTTTAATAAATTCTCTAGTATTTTAGAGTTTATTTTATAATATCTGTCTTTACTTGACTTATAGTACTTATATTTTTTTTTTAAATAATATCTCTACTTTATATTTTTATTTATATTACAATAGTCGATATTCTTTTTTTATAAATAGTTTAATAAAGTTATAGTATTTTTTAATAGTTTTTTTTTAACTTTAGTAAATTCTTTTTTATATTTTTTTTTTAATTTTAATTTTATTATAAACTAGAGATTTTTGCTTATTCTAGCTATTTATTTAACTTTTTTATTAATTTTAAGTTCTTATTAATCTATACTGATTATTTCTTTTATCTAGTTAATTATTAAGTTAACTTATTATAGCTATAGCATTCCTACTATAGTGTTATATTTCTCATTATTAAGTGATAAAAGATTAAAGATAATGTCTATTTTATATTTATTTAATTATATCTTAGCTTTAATCTTTTTCTTATATCTTTTACTGATAATTTATCTATTAGTGGCGACTATTTCTGTCTACTGCTTCGTTTATTTATATAATAACTGATTCTCTTATATAAAGTCTTTGTTAATATAGTTTAATATCACTTCTAAATCGACTAGGATTTAAACTTTAACTTTATTAATAGTTACTTCTAGTATTATTAAGTTATATTTTTTTTCTATAATAACTATAAGTTAATATTGCTTTCTATAGTCTTTATAATACTAGTTTTCTTTTTTAATTTTTCTTGTTTACTATTCCTTAGTGATTATTAGTTTTCTTTTATAATATTAGTAGATTAGTAATCTATATTTTATTTTTACAAGTTTATTATAGTAAGAATGTTTTATTTTAGTGATAATATAATTATATTAAGATTATTCTATTAGGCATTTAAATCTTAGAGCTTATAAAATGTTAAGGCTTTTAAAAAACTATTTATATATATTTTTCTTTTACTAATATTAAGAGTATCTATTATTAAAATATAAAGTTTATAGTAGTCTATAATAAATATTTCTTTCTACTATAGAGAAGTATTTATATATATAATTAGCAATATGTTTAATATATTTATTATAAAATCTTATTCTTTTTAATTATAAAATCTATTTATATTTTTTAGCAACTTTTATATTTGCTTTTCTATATATAGGGTAATTAATATATATTTATTTATAGTATTTTTTATATTCTTTTATATGCTATTTCTAAGTTCTTATAGATTTTTTCTAATAGATTGTCTTTGTAGAGCTATATTTATATTTATTATATAGTTCTTCTTTGTACTATTCTTCTTCTTTTATCTAATTTTAATTGAATTTATCTAGTTCTAATAATTCTTATAATTATTTCTATATTTTATTAATAAGTTTAATTATCTTTTTTATTTTCTTAATGTTACTTTCTAATTCTTTATTAGTTATATCTAATTTAGCGACTGCGGCTATTATATATATTAGTTTTTCTTTATTATTTATTTTTTAATCTAAATCTTTATAGATTACTCTTTTTTTATTATTTCGAAATATTATACCTCTAAAGGTTCTCTAATATAATAAGAAATTCTTAGTATTTGTCTTCTGCTAGCCTTTATAAAAATCTTCTTCTATAATTATAGTGGCTTGCCTTATACACTTTTTCTGAATATAATCTTTTTTAAAACTTTATTATAGACGTCCCTTTAATAGCTTAGAGCTAGATAATTTCTTAGTTATTATTTCAATAAATCTTTTTTCTAGTTATTTTTGAAATTTTTTATTCTCTAACAATTCTTTTAATTCTATGCTATAGTTAGGCGTTTATATAGTTCTTTCTATAATAATTACGACTTTTTATTGTTAATTTAGATTAACTATTTCCTTATTTATATTTTATTAATATTACTTTATAAAATAGTTTTTTTTTCTGTATTTATAGTATACTTTTTTTTTTCTATATCTTTCTTTTTTTTTCTTTATAATAATAGTATTAAGTTCTATTTTTATATCTTTATTTAAGTTATACTAGGTTTTTTTTTTTTTTAATTAATTTATTTACTAAGAGAGTTTTCTAAACTTTTTTTATCTTTTAAATTTATCTTTTTTTTTTTTAATTTTATATAGTCTATTATCGATTCTGATAGCTAATTTAATGAATCTGTTAATATTTATAGGTTAGTTAATTATAATAAATTTAGTCTAGACGTTTTTTTTAAATATATTTTTAAATATTAAAATTTATACTCTATAGTTATAGTGTAATAATGTAATAATTTACTAGAACTTCGCTATAAGCTATTGCGCTAAGTTAGTTTATTTTAAATACTATAGCTAGCGTTTGGTAGTTTATTATTTATTAATATTTCTAAATGCTTCTGCTATTTTTTCTTTGAAATCTATATAGTTTATAAATAAGTCTTTAGTAACTGTATTCTAATTTATTATTTTATTTCTATAGTAGTTAGCTAGAATAGATTATATCTATTCTACTATAAAGTTGGTAAAGTATAATATTATAAAAATAATCTTTTTTTTATTATTATAGATTTAGTTAGAATTAATATGCATTTTTATATTAACTAAAAATGTTTTTAACTTAGATTAAGTTTTATCGAATATTATAGGTTTGGGTAGTTTAAACTATTTATTTTTTTTTAATAATTAAAGCAGTGTCTGTAGCTTCTTAAGTGGTATTTAAGATAGCTAAGATTTAGGTCTTAAGTTATTTGATTTAATTATTCTTTTTACGTAGATTTTCTTCGAGTTGATAAATATATATAGTTAGTTAGTTAATGTAATCTTTTAATGTTATAAGTTATTCTTTAGGACTAAGATCTTCTTTTTCCTACTATATTTTAGTAATCTATTATTATTGTCTAGCAGCGGCTTAGGCTGCGTGTGGGTTTATTAAAGAAAAGCTATTATTTTGTGAGAGGGTTATTCGGAAAGCAGGCGAAGCACTGGATTTGGCAACTAAATGTATATATAGATATATGTATAAACTGATTACTACTAGTAGTATATTCGCTATATATATAGTAGAAGTAATTCCTTACTCTACTAGTGCCTTAGCGAATATTATGTAAGGCTTTCTAAAGGTGCTGAATATGCACCAAAAGGTTATATATTGGATATAACGTTTAGAGCCTTATATTCTTCTTTTTTTTTATAGAATTAGTATTGTATACTGATATAAGATTATAAATAGTCATTGATATAGAGGTGTTAATTATTCTAAGCTATTAATATCATAGATATATACTGTAATGGTTATTATGTTTATTATCTAGTGTAAGAGATACAGATTAACAGTTATATATAACTATTATTATTATAAGAATCGCGTTATTGTAAGAGTATTAAATTTTCTCTTTCTTTATTATATACTTCACTATAACACTTTACTATAATACTTTGCTTCTCTATACTGCTTCTCTATCCTTACTCTCCTTTATACTATATTATTCTCTATACCTTCTAAATAAGTGTTAAACTATTATAAGATATATATATTATAATTAATTATCTTAGCTACTAGTTTAAAAATTTATTATTGACTTAAAATAGTGCTTTACATGTTAAACTATAGTGCTGCTATCTATACTGTTTTTATAGTTAAATGTGTTAGTATTAAAAAGTTCTTTATAAAAAAATAAAAAGTTTATAATATTTCTTTATTTATATTTAAATTATTATTAATTTAATAAATTAATAGTCTATTATTTTTTTTATATTATCTATACCTGTTACCTACAAAGATAAGAAGTAGGTTTTATTTTACTAGCGTTATCTTTAGATATTTAAGAATGTTAATAATATGTATTTATTTATCTATGCTAGTCTTTTAAGGCTATATAATCACTATATATAGTTAAAAAAGTCTATTATAAATTATCTATTAGTATATTTATTAGTAGAATATTCTTATCTATTTATTAATATATATATAGATCTCTTCTATATAAGAGGCCGCTACTTACTATGTTATTAAGCTAGCAGCGAGCTAGATTAATAATTAAAAGAAGATAATATATAAAGTTAATATAGCTATGTGTTATATTTCTGTTTATTATTCTACTACTATTAGTAAGAATAAAATTATAGTTACTTTTATTATATATATTTCTATTGCTATTTTTATTATTTCTTTTTTTAAAGTAACTAGCTTTATGTCTTAAATAATAGATGCTTTCTTTTTTTAGTGTTCTAAACGGGCATCTATATTAGTTAATAGATTAGTAGTTATACTAGATTTTTTTATAGGTCTCTTTATTTACTATAACTATATTACTCCTCTTTAAGGGAATACTTTTAGATATAAATAGTATAATTCTATATTTATTTATCTTACTTATAATACTTTAGTTATAAATACTATTTTAATAGATTATTTTATCTATTTTTATAGTATTTAGTCATCGCTTTTAGATATTAAATTTTTTTTTATATTAGACTTTTAAGCTATTAAAATATTCTATATTATTTTATAGAGCTTTTTTCTTTATTTTATATTTAGTTTTTTATACTATAAGTGTAAGCTTTAGTTTTAAATTTAAAAGTTTTTTTTTTTTTTATTTTTATCTTTTCTTCTAGTATATAGTTCTGATATTATAAATTCTTTAGTTTTATATTAAAGATAGTTATTAAATACTTAGATATCTTATAACGCTTTTTTTAATTTCTAAGTGGTTTCTTCTAATAGCTATTCTTTTTATTAAACTAGATATTAGGTTTATTAATTCTATATTCTTTTTTAGATAATATCTTTTATTATATATTTGAGTATACTATCTACTAGGATTAAATTATTCGATTTAAGATTTTCTAAAGTAATATAAAAAGATTTTAATAGAGAAATATAGAATATAGAGTATAGTTTTCTATATTTTAAGATAAGATTTAATTAATATATATTAGTTCTTTAGATTTCTAATATTTAGAATAGATCTATTTATTTATTATCTAGCTTTCCTAAGTATTGAGAGAAAATTATATTCTTTATTTAAAGTATAATATAGTTTTTAATTTTATATATTTTCTTTTATTTTTAATGATTATAGTACTTTGCTTAAGATTTTTTTATTTATTCTAGGCGATTCTAGAGCTTTTTTTATATATTTTAAAGATTTTAAACTCTTTATTTTGTATTTATATTATTCTTTCTAGGTTCTTTTAATATATTTATCTATAGATCTTTTGTAAATTTTATTAAAACTTTTATTAGTGTTTTACTAGTTATACTATAATAACTATTATTATATATATACTATGCTATTAGAATTTATTAAAGTTAGTCTATCTACTTATAGTTTATATAATATTAAAGATAATATTCTATTAGTTAATTCTAATATTTAATTTATTCATCTATCTATAGATATATAGTGATAAATAACTAATAGATAATTTTTAAATAGAAATATATAGTTTACTAAAATTTATTAGTAAATAGCTTATCCTAGTTTAATATTATATAATTTAGAAATATAATCTATTAAACTAGATTTTTATAGAGTAGTTTTATTAGTCTTTTAGTTTTTAAAGCTTTTTAGATTAGTAGATAGATATAATATTTTAAGAAAGGATTTATTATAACTAATATAGTGTTAATAGTTTCTTTTTATTACTTTGTTAGGGGTAATCTAGTTATAAAATCTATAATAATAATCTTAAAGAGTTTAAAAGAGACTGATAGAGATTTTAATAATTTATATTCTTTATATTAATGTATTTTTATATATTAATAAATAATATAAGTTTAAATATAGTACTTAATATTAGTCTTTATTATTAACTAAAAATATTTTTAGTATATAATTACTAATATTTAGTTTTTATTAAAGTAGCTATCTTATATATTATTATAATTATTTTTTATAATTTCTAATTATAAAGCTTTATTTAGTAGAATATAGACTGTATTCTTATATTAAAGCAGATTATTATTTCTAATATTCTAATTTGAGTCCTTAGCTTTATAAGTGTTTTCTTAAAGGTTTTTTGATTTCTTTTATATAAAGACGTCCTCTTACTGATAAATCTAAAAGAGAATCTCTATATCTAGCTTTATACTAATATAGACTGTCTTAATTTTTATAACTTTAATAGCTAGAGACTATAATACTAAAAGCTTTAGATCTTTTATATTACTAGTAGTAATACTTTTATTTATAAAAGTATTCTTTTCTTTAGATCTATAGATCTTAACTTTATTAGTAGTAAAAAGATTCTTTTAAGCTTCTTTAATATATACTATTCTATTTATAGAGTTTATATATATTTAGAAGAAAATATTTAATTTTTTATTAGTAATAAATATTTCTTTATAAAGTTTTTTTTATAATATAAGAAGTATTATTATCTTATTTTTAATATTATTTATATAGTTAAAATACTAGCTTAATATATCTATAAGATTTTTTAATCTAGGGTAGTACTCTATATTAAAATTAAATATTAAAAGATATTTTATCTATTAGATCTAATATTTAGATAGTATCTTTATTATAGTGAAGTACTATAGATTATTATAGTCTATTAGGATCTTTACTAGATATTAGCTACTTTTTAGATATTATTACTAGTATATAAATGTATTAATTATAATTATTAGTTTAGTATTATAAGTTTTATATTTAATCTCTAGTCTTTATAACTTTTAAGATTAGTAAATAATAGAATGCTACTTATTATCTTTATATAACTAGATAAGTACTACTCCTAGAGCGCTTTTTAAGATATCTATCTCTAGCTTTATAGGTCTAGTAAAATTAAAATATTAAAATAAAGGCTTTTAATAAAATAAAATTTTAAGTTTTTTAAATACTTTTAAAGCTTTAGAATTTAATAAATTAAAATTTTTTTTTTATTTTTANAAAATAAAATTTTAAGTTTTTTAAATACTTTTAAAGCTTTAGAATTTAATAAATTAAAATTTTTTTTTTATTTTTAATATTTAAAAGTCTTATCTAAAGCTTTTTTAATAAATTTAGTTAATACTTTTGTTATTTTTAAAAATTTAGATATAAAGTTATAATAAAAGTTTATAAACCTAAGAAATAACTAGATTTTTTTTATAATCTATAGCTTAAGTTACTTTTTAATAATTTAGACTCTAATCTCTTCTATTATTATATTTTTAAGATTAATATTAAATTTTAGATATTTAATAGTATTAATATCAAAGCTATATTTATTTAATTTATAATATAGCTAGTATTCTTTTAGTCTTTATAGTATCTTTTAAATCTAAATCTTATAATCTTTAGAATTATTAAAATAGATTATTATATTATCTAAATAGACTACTATATAGATATCTAATAGATTTAATATAGTTTTATTAATATAAGCTTAGAATATTGCTAGTGTATTTACTAATTTAAATAGTATTATATTATATTTATAATAGTTATATCTTGTTTAAAAAGTAGTTTTTTATTTATCTTCTTTTCTTATTCTTATGTAGTGATACGTATTCTTAAGATTAAGTTTAATATAAATCTTAGCTTCTAATAGTTAATCTAGAGTCTCTAATATTAATAAAAATAGATATTGATTCTTTACTATTATAGTATTAAGGCTCTAATAGTTAATATATAATTAGAGACTTCTATTTTTTTTTTAAAATAAATAGTATAGAAGCCTTAGCTAAACTTTTTAATAATTTTATTTAGCTCTTTTTTAAGATAGTTTTTAGATAGACTCTTAAGATTTTTTATTTAGACTTAGTAAGTTTATATATTAATTTATAAGATAGTATAGTGTCTAGCTTAAGATTAATAATATAGTTATAAATTATATATTTAAATAATATATCTATAGCTTTTT
>MJVA01000290.1:6210-16792 GCA_001939245.1 Talaromyces wortmannii
ACTATATTTTTTATTTAAAATATAACTTATTCTTTAATTTTAAATTTTTAATAGATTTTTTTTCTATTATAGTATTTTATTTAAGCTTTTTTAACTTTCTTTAAGTATTTCTAAATATTTTTTTACTTAATATAGAATTTTTTTATTTAATTTATAATCTATAGTTCTTTATTCTTTAAATTTAATAATATATTTTAAAATATATCTATTTTTAGATCTTTTTAGAATTCTATAAAGATTTTTATTAAAAATTATCTTATAATATTATATTAACTATTATTATATATATTTTATATTAATAGAATCTACTATAACTAGTCTATCTATTTATAATTTATATAGTATTAAAGAAAGTATTTTATAAACTAATTCTAATACTTAATCTATTTATTTATTTATAAATAGATTATTATTATTATTATTATTATTATTTATTCAAGTTTAACGTCCATACCCAGCCCTAAGGCTATGACGGACAGCGTGTCTAACTAAGCTTATAAGGGCTTATAGAGGGAAGGCCCCTATAAGGGACCCTATAAGCTTACAAACGGATCCTAAATATAACAAATATCTGGCGCTTTCTTTGCCCTAAACCGCTTATATGCGTAGAGCGATTTGGAGGTCTATTAGTGGATAATAGGTCTAAGGTCTTCTTTTTATAACTAATAATAATAGGATATTATTAGCTAATAGTGGGCTATCTAGCTTCGCTATTCTTCTTTTATTTTAGCTTTCTTATTTTTTTTATCTTCTAAATCTTTAATTCTTTAATTATCAGCTTTATAAACCTATTTTTTAGCTTATTTACTATCTTTATACTTTCTAATAACTACTATAAATACTAAAAGCATTTTAGTAATCTTAAGATCTTCTAATAGATATACTTTAGAGTATATTTTACTAGATTATAATCTTTTAATCTTTACTTTAGTAAGGTTCTCTAATAGCTTAGTCTATTAATAATACTATTTTTAGTAATTAATAAAAAAATATTTTATTATCTTATTATCTTTAAAGTATTTTAAGTACTCTAGAAAGTCTTAGATCTTAATTTAATATAGAAAGCTACTAATAAAAGTATAATTAGTTTTAAATTAATAATATTACTATACTAAGCGCTTATAGATATTTATAATTATTAAATTAAACTTTTAACTCTTAGAGAGATTATAGACTTATTAATCTAACTATTAAGTATACTTTATAAGCTATTTAGTAAGCTAATTAATTCTAAAGACTTTAAAAGCTTTAGTATAAGTATATTAAATATAAATTAATAAAATATCTAAATATTTATTAATTAGTAATCTTCTAATAATTTTTTTAATAGTTTTATTAGTTTTTTTATTATTAAAGATATTTTTATAGCCTAGAACTTAGTATATAGATACTTTATAGTTAATAGTTTATAGTTATTTAGCTAGAATATATACTCTAAGTGTTAGAGCTTACTCTAAATCTAGTTAGATATATTATAGATAGTTTATAGTAGTCTATATATCTAAAAGTATTTTAATTAAATTTAAAAAATTATTTATTAGTATTTACTCTAAGGCTTTAACTATATTTATTAATTCTATATTAAATATTTTAAATCTAGTATCTAAAGATACTAGATATAATTTTTAAAAATTAATTAATAGTTTATAAATTATAATAATACTAATCTACTTATTATTTAGTTTAAAATTATCTAAGTATAGATTAGTGTCTTTTAAAATTTTTAAAAAATTAGTAACTTTTTATATAGTTTTTTTTAAATTTACTATTTTAAAATTAAATAAAATAAGTTTATTATTATAGCTTAGAATTTGTTTAAAATTTTTAAAAAAATTAGTAACTATAAATTCTTATATTTAATATACTAGATCTATACCTAATATCTAAAAGCTTTTATAGATTAAAATAGTCTAAGTCTAGTTTTTAAATAGCTATTCTCTAGACTATATATAGATATTACTTTTATATAGACTTATAAAGAGTATTACTACTATAGAGTGGCCTAAAGAAAGTCTAAGTAGTCTAATAATATAGTAGCGTTATTTTATATTTAATAGAGCTTTAGTTAGTTTTAAAATTACTTTTCTAAGTAATAGCTTTAATAAAGTAATATAAAATATACTTATTATCACTTAAGTTTAGTAATTAATTAGAATTTATATCTCTTTTAAATAGTTTTTCTAATTATACTATTAAAGCTCTATCTTATATAAGGCTACTATCTAAGTAGTAACCTTCTAGATTTATTATATTAAGTCTAGAAGAAGGCTCTAGACTTTATATAAAGTCTATACTTACTTTTTAATATTTTAATCTTTCTATAAGTAATACTTATAATAGTTTTTAAATAAAAGCTTTAAATCTAAAAGTATTTTTAATTATTTAATAATTTCTAAATAAAATATTATTAAAATATTTATTATTAATATTTAAGCTTACTAGATTTAGTCTTTAAGCTCTTTATTAATTTTTTTAATAAATAAAATAGCTTTAGTCTTTTTAAAATTAAATTTAATATTATTAGTATATTTTTAATTAATAGTAGCTTTAGCTACTGCTTTTAACTATTTATAGATTTTATCTATTAAGCTTCTTTAGGTTATAAAGCTTAGATTATCTATATATAAAATTACTTTTATACTTAAAATATAATACTCTATAGTCTAGAAGACTTTTAGTATATAAAGAAGAAATAAGATTAAAGATATTAATAATCTTTAAGGTAAGTCTAAAGTAATAGATTGTATATTAGTTTTATAATTATTAATTATAAGACTTACTCGCCTGTTTATAAGAAAGAATAGAGTTTATTTTATAAGATTGTTATTAATATTAGTAGCCTTTATAGCCTAGATAAGTTTATAAAGATTAATATAGTTAAAAGCCTTTATAATATTAATAAAGATAGTCTTTATTAGAAGCTTTTTAGCTTATTTTTAGTGTACTATTTATACTAAATAAGCTACTATGTCTATAGTATTTTAGTTCTATCTAGAGCCTATTTAATCTAGATATAGGATTTCTTAGGCTTTATATTAATTTGCTATAAGCTCTATAGTAAATTTCTTAATAATTTTATTTAGATAGCTTAGTAGACTTATTATCTATTAAACTTTAATATAGAAGTAATTAGATTTATTAAATTTCTTAAGTAAAATATTTTTAGTAATTTTCTAGATATTTAGATATATTTTTAAATAGAAGTATTACCTAGCTAATATTATAATTTAAAAAAAATCTAATATCTAAAGTAGTTTATAGATTTTAAAATTTAATCTATTAGTTTTTAAAGCTTTTTTAATACTTTAATTAAATAAGACTTAATATACCTGTTTTAGTGTTATAAATATATAGATAAGTCTATTAGATTATTTCTTTAGAGAGATACTTTAAAAGATAGTAGAAAATGCTATTTATTAAATTAAAATCTCTTTTTTATTAAAAATAGTAATTAGATCTATTTTTAGATTTAATTTTTATAAAGTTAGTATAGTAAAATTTTTAAAGAGCTTAATGTATTATAGGGCTTTTTAATATCTATTAAAATTATTTAAATTAGCTTTATTCTTTCTAGAATCATTAAAATAAGAATTTTTAGAATTTTTTTTCTTTTTTTTTATAAAAAAGATCTTTTAGTAAATATACTTAGTATTTTTTATTTATTAATAATAATTAGCTTTAGTAACTTTAATAGTAATTTTAAAATAGACTCTAGCTTACTACTATTTATAAATTAAAATCTATAAATTTTAGATTTGCTGTAGCTCTAGCTATTATTAGTATTTAAAGTAGATATAAAGCTATACTATTTTAATATGTTTATTAAGTATATTAGTTAAGATAGTTTATATCTAATTAGTTTTCTTTTCTAGGCTTACTTTAGTATAGTTATTACTAAAAATAAAGTAATAGATAGCTTTTAATATCTAAGCTATTATAGCTAGCTTAAGAGCTTCCTTATTAATTTATAAAGTCTTGATCTACTATTTAATAATCTCTTTTAAAATATTCTCTATAAAGAGAGCTTCTAGAGTATTTTAGATTAGAATAATAAGCTTATAGTTCAATATTATAAATCTATTTTAGTTAATTTTTTAGATTTATAGTAGTTTTAAGACTAATAAAAATAATATTAAATTAATTATTAATATCTTAAGAGAGTTTTTATAGTAAATAGTTTTTTTAGATTTATTATTAATATATAAAGAGTGCTAGTTAATAATCTACTTTAAAGATTCAGTATTAATCTTTTCTATAGCTTATACATTCTATATAAGACTATAAATATTAAAATTATCTACTAATAAGTATCTATCTACTATAAACTAATTTTAATTTACATTTTTAATTACTTATTAATACTTAGATAAAGGCCTCTATTAAATATAGCTAGTTCTAATCTATATATTATAATAGTTAATTATTTTAGTATGCCTGGGTGTTTAGCTACTAATTATAGAGAACTTCTATATATCTAGAGCTTAGATATAGAAATAATCTACTAAGTTAATTTAATTTTTAACTTTAATAGCCTCTATAAAGTCTTTATAAATCGCTATAAGCACCTACTAGTTTCTTTTTTTTCTCTTAAACTAGTACAACAGATAGTCTAGATAAATAAAATTATTAAAGATATAAGATTTTTATAGATATATAATATCTATTTATTACTTAATCTCTATCTTTAAAGTCTCTAAAGTAGTAGAATAAATATAGCTATAGTTATATTAAATAATTAATATAAATAGAGGCGGTTTTAGATACTAATTAAAGATATAGAGATAAATAAGATAGAAGAGAAATTAATAAAGCGGTTTTTAAAGTCTCTATTATAATTTTATTATTAAGTTCTTAGCTCTATTCCTTAAAGAGAATTCTAAGATCTATTAAAGGTAAATTTTTTTCAATTATACTCTTCTAGATTTTATATTTATAGATTAGAGTAGATATAATAACTTTAATAGTAAAGAGCTATTTATAAAAGTGCTAGTAAACTTTCTAAAGCTTAAAATAGCTTAAAGAATTAGTCTAGTGTCTATCTTTATAGTTATTATATTTAATAGATATATACAGGTATAGATAGTATACTTTAGTTATATAGCTTTATATATTATAGATATAGTTTTAGACTTTATAAGAATTAATATATATTAAATAAAGCTCTAATTAATTACTATAAGCTTTATATACTTAGTAACTAATACTATAGTATTAAATATAAATTAAGTCTTTACTAATATTATAATAGAAAATTATCTTATATCTATTACTTCTAAAGTAAATCTTTTAGAGTAATAGTTTGTAAACATTCTCTAGGCTTTTTACTATTATAATAATAATAAAAATCTATTAGCTAATAGTCTAGATAGCTACTAAAGATTTAATTTATATAAAATTTCTTATTAGAGTGTAGATATCTCTTAATTTAATTTCTTTTTAGATTAGAGTAAGCTCTAAGCTAAAAATATTATAGTAAGCTATTAGTACTATATATATCTTAAGCTTATACTACTATAGATTTAGTTTTACTAAAATAACTATAGAGTTAGTCTAGTAATAGATAGTTACTAAAAAGTCTATATAGACTAGAAAAAATGTTCTAGTAGTGATTCTAGACTTTATAAATACTAAAATAGTCTCTAAGTTAGTATAATTAGTATTAGCTATCTTAGTAAAGCTTAGAAAGTCTATCTAGACTAAGTAGTAGTTTAGATATAAAATAATATCTTCTTAGATTTTCTTAGGAATAATTCTTCCTCTTTAGCGTCTAAAGATAAGTCTATAGTCTTCTTTATTATCAATATAAATCAACTTTATACTCTCTAGATAAATTTATATTTTAAAGAGTCTTTTAAAAATAGTTAGATACTTTTTAATAATAGTTTACTACTTATAGATATTAATAGCGGCTATCTTTATCTATTAAAAAGCCTTAAAGCGCTTTATAGAGATTTAAAATAATCTATTCTAAGATTTAAGCTAATTTAATATTAGAAATAAGGCTCTATATAATATTAAAGGCTTAGTAGCCTTAATTAGATTAGTAAATAGCCTTAGTGTAATCTCTATTAATATTATCTCTTAGAGGAATATAGACTATTATTAGTCCTAGTGGCCTCTTCTAGTTGATAAAGACTTTTAAATATAATTTAGAGCGTTTAGATAGTTATAGACTATTAATTAAGATGCAATTCGGGCTTTTATAGCGTCTAGTCGTGCTTTAAAATGTTGTTTGAAGTCCTAAGCTAGGGAGGTTATATAGACCTTAATAGTGTTTAGTTCTAGAAATATAGTTCTATAGATACTAATTATATACTCTAATAAGATCTCTTCTATATCTTTATATATAGAATTAAATAGAGACTTTATTAAGAGACGTTCTAGGCCTTTAAAACTATATTTTTATAATCTCTTCCTTAGGGTCTTAAGAGAGCTTTATAGTGGGATAGCGCTGCTTAAGAAGAGAAGGGGGTCTCTAAAGTCGAGTTCTAGGTTAGAAAAGGTAATCACGTTCTAGGGGGCTGTTATAGTGGCTATAGAGAACGCTGGTGGTGCTGCTCCAGCTGGGGTGTCTATATGGGCCTCATTTGGGGGCATCTGGCCTGGCGTCTGCCCCCTAGGGTTTAGGGGGGCCTTGTCAGGATTTGGGAGTCCAGGGGGCATGATGAAGCCCTGGATACTGTCAAAAAGCGTTGAATTTTAAAAAGTCAGATTTTGATTTTCCCTATAAATAGATTATTATTAATAGTTAATATTATATCTTTAAATAATAATATATAGTTTATTAAAATTTATTAATAAATAACTTATTTTAATTTAAAATAATATACTATAAAAATATAATTTATTATATTAAATTCTTAATAAATAGCTTCGCTAGCCCTTTAGTTAATAATATTTTTTATATTAATAGATAGATAGTATACTTTAAAAATAAATTAATAATAATTAATATAATATTAACTATCGCTTTTTACTATTCTATAGATAGTAATTTTATTATAAAATTTATAGTTACTATTTTAAATAGTTTTAATAAAACTAGTAGTAGCTTAAATAGTCTATACTATTAATATCTATATACTTTAATTTGTTAATATATAAAATAGATATAGATATAGTAATCTATATTAATTTTTAGTACTAATTAATAGTATTTTTAATAAATAGCTACTATTATATAGACTTTTTTAAAATAGTCTTCTTATATATTATTATAGTTATTCTTTATAATTTCTAACTATAAGACTTTATTAGATAGTATATATGCGGCTCTTTTATATTAGAGAAGATTATATTCTCTAATACTCTATACTGAACTCTTAGTCTATTTTTTATAGAGTTCTTTTAACTTTCTTTATATAAAGATATCTCTTTACTAGTATATCTAAAGAAGACTCTTTATATTAAATTTTATTTCTAAATAGATTATTTTAATCCTTATAGCTTTAGCTACTAGAGATTATAGTATTAAGAGTTCTAGACCTTCTATATTACTAGTAGTAATATTTTTATTTATAAAGATATTTCTTTTTTTAGATCTATAAGAATTCTTTTTATTAATAGAAAAAGATATTTTTTTAGTCTTTTATATTTATATCAATATATTTATAGATATAATTTAGTTATTTAAAGAATTTAGTTCTTATTTTTACTTTTTAAAATAATCTTTCTATAGCTTTTTCTATAGAGTTAGAAGTGTTATTATATCTTCTTTAACACTATCTATATAATCTAGATAATAATTTAGTATATCTATAGGATTTTTTAATCCTAGACAGTATTCTATATTAAAATTAAATATTAATAGATATTCTATCTATTAGATCTAACGCCTGTTTAGTATTTTAGTAATAGTAAAATACTATAAATTACTATAATTTATTAGAATTTTAATTATATATTAACTATTCTTTAGATATTATCATTAATACTAAAAAACTTCTATTACTATTAAAAGTTCTAAATTATATATTTTATAATATATTTTTAGTCTTTTAAGTTTCTAGAATTAGAAAACTATTAGATACTATTAGATATTCTTAAATAACTAAATTATTACTACTTTTAAAACTTTATTTAAAGTATCTATTTCTATACTTATTTAGAGCGCTAGATTATAGTATTTTAATATAGATTTATATTAGAATATTTATTTTAGATTTAAAAAAGACTTTTTAATTTTTATTATTATATAAAATTTACTAGCAGTATTATTCTTATAAGTATTATGTTTTATTTTTTCTATTAGACTCTTTATTAGTTTAGATAATAGCGCTAATATGTATAAGAACTAGGATATAAAATTATAATAGAAGTTTATAAATTCTAAAAATAATTATATCTCTTTAACTAACTATAATTTAAGCTATTCTATAATAATATAAATCTAGTCTAGATTTATTATTATCCCCTTTAGGCTTATAATGAATTTAAGATATTTTATAATATCTACTCTAAAGCTATATTTGCTTTACTTATAATATAAGCTATAGCTTTTTAACTAGTTTATAACCTCTTACACTTAGACTTTATAGATCTATAGATTATTTAAATATATAATAATATTGTCTAGATATACTACTATATAGATATTTAATAGATCTAATATTACTTTATTAATATATACCTAGAATATAGCTAATATATTAATAAAATTAAATAGTATTACTTAATATTTAAAATAGCTATAATAAGTTTAGAAAATAGTCTTTTATTTATTATTTATTTAGATTTTAATATAATAATATATATCTTTTAGATTTAATTTAATAAAGTATTTTATATCTATAAAGCGGTCTAATATCTCTATAATTAGTAGAATTAGATAATGGTTCTTTATTATAATAGTATTAAGCCTCTAATAGTCTATATATAGTTAAAGCTCACTATTCTTCTTTAGTATAAATAGAATAGAGACTCTTATAGAACTTTTAAATAGTTTAATCTAGTTTTTCTTTTATACTTTATTTAAATACTCTCTTAAAACTTTATATTTAGTTTCTATAAGCCTATATATAGATTTATATAAAAGAGTTATTCTTAATTCTAAGTCTATAGCGTAATTATACTCTATATATTTAGATAGTATACTAGTAGCTACCTCTAAAAATATATCTATATAATTAGATAAATAATCTAATAGTTAAAATCTATTTAATTTAGATATTTTTATATCTAATAGTACTTCTATAATATATATCCTATTATTCTTTTCTAAGATATAAATAGTATATAAGTGTAAATCTATATTTAATATATCTTAAAAATCTATCTAGTATATTATATATCTAGCTACTAAACTCTTATATACTTTATAAAAAGATATTATCTTTATCTATTTAGCTAATATATAGATTTAATATTTAAACCACTCTATAATCTAATCTATATTAAAATTTACTTTCTTTAACTAGAATATACTAAGAATTATATTATATTCTTTAATATCTATTATATAAAGAATATACTCGCTAGTTTAGATTAAACTATTAAAGTCTATAACTTTTATATCTATATAGTATTATCTATATATTTAAATAATTTATTTATTAATAGCTTTTACTCGCCTTAAGACAATTTTAATAATTTTAATAAACTTCTTAGCAAGCTCTTAATTTATAAAATTGCTCTAAGCTCTACTATTAATAAGGATCTACATCTTCACAGAGCCTAATAGCTTAGAGAGTTCTACTTTTATAATTAATAGTTACTTTCTCTTAAGATTATTCTCTTATACTATTTCTAACACTACTACTATATATAAACATTAAAACTCTAGTTTTTTAATAGTTCAAACACTTTTTATATATTATTAAACTTTTTCTTATAATACTTTTTTTTCTAGTACTCTATCCTACTATAATAATTATAAATAAATCTAGTTTAGTTATTTTTTAATCTACTATATTCTCTTTTTTTTAGATTCTTACTACTACTTTTTTCTATAATAACTTTCTTTCTTAGAAGAAACTAGTTATATTTTCTATTATTATTTATTAAATTTCTTAGTTCTATATAATAAAAGTTTAGATCTACTTAGAATCTATTACTATTATTATCTTAACTATTTTAATATTAAAAGTTTTTTACTTTTTAATATTTAGATATAGTATTCTTTAGCTTTTATAAAAATTAGATTATATTTTTATATATTTAGAGTTTTTTTAAATATTTTTATAATTTATTTTATATTAGCTGTAAAACTTTAACTATAAAAAGCTTTATATATTATTCTTTAATATACTATATATCTATTTAATTTTTTAAGATTTATAGATAATAAGTAAATTTCTATATTAATTAGTTTTTTAATTATTTAGTATTACTATAATTCTATATAACTATAATATAAAGAAGTTTAAAATTATAAAATAGTTACTATAGATATACTTTAAAATCTTTTTAAATAATTTATTTTAATTTCTTTTTCTTCTAATATATATTAAAGTTAAAAAACTATTTTAAATTTAGATTATTTAAAACTTTATTTACTTTATAGTATAAATACTAGTTATATTACTCTAAATATCTATTAAATTATAATTCTATATATTCTATAAATATTTTAAATTTAGTTAGA
>MJVA01000359.1:0-11182 GCA_001939245.1 Talaromyces wortmannii
ATAAAAATAATTTTTTTTTTATTATTATAAATTTAATTAAAATTAATATATATTTCTATATTAACTAGAAATATTTTTAACTTAAATTAAGTTTTATTAAATATTATAGATTTAGATAGTTTAAATTATCTATTTTCTTTAATAATTAAAGTACTATTTATAACTTTTTAAATAATATTAAAAATAGCTAAGACTTAGATTTTAAATTATTTAATTTAATTATTCTTTTTATATAAATTTTCTTTAAGTTAATAAATATATATAATTAGTTAGTTAATATAACCTTCTAATATTATAAGTTATTTTTTAAGACTAAAACCTTCTTCTTTTTACTATACTTTAATAATTTATTATTATTATTTTGTAATAGCTTAGGCTATATATAGATTTACTAAAAAAAAGCTATTATTTTTTACTATTATTAGCTATCTTAAAAGGATATCTTAATATCTTATTATATAGTTAATTATTAAAGTGTTTTATTATTAAAATATATTAACTATTTTTTATTAAAGCGGTAATATATTAGTAATATTCTGCTAAAAGATTGATGTTAATTTAGTATTTTAGAGTTTATAGAGAGTTAAAGTATATTGTAAAGATAATATACTAAAGTAAAATAAGTAATAAAGTTAATAAGCTAAATAAAGTATATATTTATTTAATATAAAAATAAAATATAGTAGACTAAATATATAATAATAAATAAATATCTTTATATACTAAAGTCTTTTATATAATAATTATATTATTATTATATAGACTATATGAGCTTTTTTATATTAATTATAGCATTATTATAATTACTATATAGTTATATATTTAATATGTTAGTGTCTTTATCAGATACTATAAAATATTATCTAATAATAGATATTATTATAAAGTAATATTATTATACTAATATAATATACTATCTTAATAGTAGTAATCTAATTCTTATCTTAATAAGGCCTATTATTATAGATAGGTCTATCGTCACATAATAGCTTCTTTAATCTTATTGTTGTTATCAGTCCGCGGGTTGTAGCTTTGCTTAATAAGTAGCGTCTACTATTTTATCGATTAGCTGAGCGATAAGCAATCTTCTAACAAAAACTAGCTATAGAGAGCTAAATTATGATAATATATATATTAATTAAGATGAAAAGGTTTAAATTGGTAAATATTTTTATTTTTTTAGTAAAGTACTTGCGCTAACGTCTATATTAAGAGATATTGGAAAAAGTATATTAAGAGAAGTAAAAAAAGATGTACTTTCTTATAATATTTAAGTTATTTATAATATTATTTTTAATCTTTTAGATCTAAAGAAATACTTAGATATACTGAGTATATTATTTCTAATTACTGATAACTTTATAAAATTGTTAATTGATAGCTGACCTGAAGATCTTTTTAAGATATAATAACTTTAAGCTATTTAAAGGTCTATCTAAGTATAGCATTGAATTAATATATTTGATAGTATCTATTTTTAAAAATTAGCTAAGACTCTTAGTACTTAATAAATCTTGAATTCACTTACACTGTAGGGCTGTAAATAAAGCTATAGTGTGATCATTCGAAATTAAGTGTAGGTGATATTTAATCTAAGGACCAATGCACATCCTAATCTAATAAACTCTATTATGTCAACTGATCTACTGATATCTATATCTATATTCAGCTTTTGCTATTGTGTGGGGATTATTTATTGTTCTTCTATTCTATTGCTATTCTTCCTATGACCTTTTAGGCTAGATATACTTTTAATTAATCATTATATTAATAGTAATTGAGCTTTTTTATACTGTTTTTCTAGAAAGCTATTGAAATTAAGCTACTAATAATATAATTGTTTTTTATATTACTCAAGGATTCTTTATAGATCTAGTAAATGAGGTATAGCGTTATTAATTAAATTATAGTGGACTCTAACTATAATTTATTATCTAAAATTCTATTAAATGCAACTTTTGAATATAATTAATTGAAATAAAGCCGCTTTATAAAATCTTTACTGAGTAACCGAGGGAATAAGTTATAAGTAATAATTTTATAAGTTATATTTTATAAAATATAGAAAATATATGGAAAAAAACTATATATTATATATATATTACGCTCAACATAAAATAATAGTTATTAACGTTATTATAGAATGTTTAAGCACTAGACTATATTTTATAGATTAATATATATTACCTAATAATAATTAGTAAGGGATTAAAGTTTACTAATTAGCTAAAGCAATTAAAGATAACTAAAGTCTATTTTTAAAGTTTAATAATTAGTAAAACGTGTATATATAAAATAAAAGCAATATAAATTAGATAATCTAAATCTAAATCTCCTGAATTATACTTTATTTAGAGTTTATTAATATTTAGGATTACTTTAATAGATTTAAAAATGGATAAATTCTTATTTTTTTAGTTCTAGCTCGGCATCTATATATTAAGATCTTATTAGAATTATAATAAAGTCTAGAGTTTTAATTTTTTCGCTTCCTACTTAATAGATTTTATTAAATATTTCAAATTGAATTATATTTTTTATTAAAGAAATAGAAAATCTTTTTAGCTCTGACTTTTATTAGATATAAAATTCTATATATAGACGGTTTTACTTATTTCCTATTAACATCACCTGTATAGATAGAATCTAAAGAAAGCTATTTCTAATAGATATAGTCTAGTTTTTTGATTTCTAGATGTTATAAATATCTCTATTATTTATATATATTATATTACTAGAGGTTAATAGAGACGTAGAAAAATCTAAAAATTGTATTAATTAAAATATTTAAAATATTAAATCTGATTGGCGGCTAGAAGATAATCTATGTAATAATTATATTTAAAAATAGTATAGTCTTGTATATTAGCCTATAAGCTGATCTTAACTATTATAGATGATATGCAAGTTATTTTTTCTAATTTTCTAATTAAGGATTCTTTATTTTGTACTTTACGTTGCAGTACCTAGAATAACGCAATTCTTTGATTGTAATTTTTAAACTATGAACCACTTATATAGCAAAACTTTAAATATAATATAGTAAAGGATTTAAAATAAGTTATAAAAAAATTCTACTACCGTCTTACTGATAATGTTACACTTTTTCTCTATATATAGTACAGCTACCGCTCTAAAGCACTGATTGTAGAGAAAATCTTTCTTATATAGCTGCTACTTTAGACCTAAATCTATATCACGTTTAGGTTAGAGCGGTTTGAGACGGTTTAGAGCGGTTTTCTATATAATAACCCTAGTATATATCGCGGCAATTTATAGATAGAATTTTTTTTTGTCTTTTTTAATTATAACAAATTCTTAATATTATATAATAGATAATTTCGATATTACTTATATATCTACCTTACCCGCTAGGAATAATAAAAACTATATAGTGAATAAGTAATCTTTAATCTCTCTAGTTAATATTAGCTAGGCTATTACTATTTAAAATGTAGTAGCTTTAACTAGGAATATTATCTATAAAAATTTAATACTTGCTATATTCTCTTTTAAGTCTAAAAATTTATTAGTCTATGTTAATAGAGCTAATAAAGATGGGGTAAAGCGCAAGTGAGATATAGATAAAATAGTGAATATATTGATAAGAAAAAGAGTTGTTTATAAGATAGAGAGTATTAATAAGATAGATATTTTAGATAATATAGGTAGTTCTAATAAATTTATTTTATTTAATAATTCTAGTTTTTATAGTCCTAAATATTATCGATATTTAGAAGAAAAATTCAATATTAAGCTAGCTTATTATATAGCTTTATCTCTAAAAGTCTGAAAAAACAAAGATATTAAAAGATTAAGAAGATACCTTAAGAATTATATTATATCTTAACTTTTAGTTAATAGATATAATTTACTTATAGATTTAGATTATTATTTCCGCTTTATACTTTAATTAGTACCGGATTTATATAATAAAGTAACTTATAGATTAGATTACTACACTTATTATATTAAATTAGAGGATTACTAGATTATATTAATACTAGGGATGTATAATCTGAGAGGTCTAGATAAGAGGATTTATCTAAATATTATCTTCTTTATTAGATTTTATTGAATTTCGCTAATTCTGCTGTAAATTATTACTATATTAAATACTTTAAATATCTTTTTTATATATTATTACTATATTACATAGCCCGCTTTAATATTAATATAAAGAAATATACTTTTGACTATAATATATAAAGTATTCTTAAGAAATATATTTCTAGATAAAGATTTTGTTTAGCTCTAGTATAGAATTAAGAAAATCTAAGTTTCTCTATTGCTAAAAATAATATAGAAGAAAGTAAGAAGTCTTTATTTAAGATTGAGACTAAGATAGCTAAATAATAAGAAGAGTTTATTATAATAGATAATATTTAAGAATTAGTAGATATTATAGTAGGTAGAGTATTATTAATATAAATAGAGTCTATTTATATATAGGTAAGACGTATTTTCTTTATAGTAAAAGTAGTTATTAAGAATAAATAGAAAATAGTAGACGAATTCTATGAATAAGTATAAAAAGCTAAAACTAAAAGGATATAATAATGTGTTAAAATATATTATTATAAATTATTCTTTCTAATATACTTAATTATAAAAATTAACTAATTACTAATATAATATTTATAGACCCATCTATAAATAAGGATAATTTTTAAAATAAAAATAAAGATTACTTCTAAAATATTATATAATATCTACTTTTAGAGATTGATTTAAAGTATATTAAGTACTATACTCTTAGCTAGATATTGAAAGAATGGAAAAGAGATGTTATAAGTAATTTTAGTATATAATACTTAAAGAATAGTTAACTAATTATTTATTTAGAAGCTTATAATAGCTAAGATAAATAAATTAAATAATATAGAATGCTAAGTATAAGCAAATTTATTAATAAAGAAAATTAAATAGTATATTTAAATGTTCTAGAGTATACTAAAATTTATTTATTATTAAAAGATTACTGGTAAATAATAGATATTTATATTAAATATTAATTTGGTTATTAAGAAAAGCTAGATAGTAAATATAATTTTTATTATTCTTTACTAATCGCAAAAGAATTAGAAAAATCTAATTACTTTCTAGAAGAACCTTCTGTGATTATATTAAGTTAATTGTTAGCCTTTGTAAGTATAAAGTTATATATTAGTAAATAGTAGTGTTAGAAGAAATATAATAACAAGATATTTTTTCATCTTTTAGATAATCTAATTAAGATTATCTATATTTATATATTCACTATAGCAGTCTCTAATTAGCTAATAAATTTAATATTATTTATAATAGACTAGTCTAAGCTAAAACTATTATATATAGGATCTATAGTCGATATAGACTATAAGAGAGGGGTATATAGATTAGAAAATACTACTTCTAAAGCGTGAGATATACCGTAATTAATAAGATACAAGAAAGAGATTTATAATAACCGTGATCTAAGGTTGGCATAGAGAGGTAATAAAAATTATTATAAGTGTTCTAAGCCGAAAGTTATATTATTAATAACCGTTAATTTAGAATTTAATGTCTGGCCCTGTTGTGCTGTTATTAGTAGCGTACCTGAATAGTCTAATATTTTATGAGGTAGCGTCAGTAATTAAAAAAGAATATTAACTTAGAAGCTTTATTTTTAAAAAATACTATAATATTAATTTTAAATATATTTAAGAAAGATTTATAATATTAATATTTTAAAATATCTTTTACTATATTAATTCTGTTTTTTTTTTTTTATACCTTTTTCTAGATTTAAATAACTTTTAATAGTAATTAAACTATTATATCTAGCTCTATATCTTTCTTATTTTATATTTATAAGTAATTTTCTATTATAGTAATTTAAGATATAGCGTTTAATATTATTAATAGCTTATAACTAAGCTAGATAGAATTTTAGCGTGCTATATAAATATTTAGATTTTAGCAGATTTTATCGCGAGATAATAGTATATTATAGAAAGCAGGCTATAGTATCTACTAATTTAAATAGAGTTAAGAATTTTTATTTTAGTAAATTCTAATCATAAAAACTAGGAATTAAAACATTTACGTTATATTTTAGCTACTAGATTCTTAATTAACTGATATCGCAGAGCGCTTTATTCCATTATAATAATGAGTATATAATACTGAACCTTAAAAACTATTATAATTAATAAATAGAAAAAAAAGAGTCTAGATTCTATTAGTGGACTTAAACTCTAGTATTAGATTAAAGTATAGAATCTTAACTGGATAATTCTCTCTAGTGTAGCATTAGTACGGTATAGACAAAAACTAGTAAGTGTCTTGCTCTAGTATGGAAATATAATTACTATTAGATCCACTATATTTCTCTTCGCGTGATAAGACTCACTCAAGAGCATAGAATCTATGACAAAGGGCAAATATAAACCCCAAAAACATTCGCTCTGCGTGCCTGACGTATCCTCTGCCAGTCCCTTAGAGTCATTATACAGCGGCCGGTAGGGATCTTGTATAGGAACTTTTAGGTAGAAAGAATATTATATAATGACTGATTTGCTCACTCTATTATAGATAAATAAAGACCATTCTATATATAATCTAAATATATCATTATTATTTACTTTATTTCCGTTTTACTTTAACTATACATTCAAAAGCAAGGCTCGAAGGAGTAGATCAGATAGATCGGTGAGTAATAACTTAGTTAGCTTAATAAAAAAAAGTTAAAGGTAAGCCAAGCTATTCTTGAAACTCTAATAGTATTGGGATTATAAGTGCACCTAATCTGAAATTGCTGCATTGGCTATTATGGTGTCTTGTCACTAGAGTCCTCTGGCCATGGATAACAAAAAGTCTAAACACAAAGACTACTTGAATAACGTAGGTGTAACAGATTCATTGAGCCTCTGTTCCTTTTTGCTCCAATAAATCTGTGATTTGAGCGTCTTTTCTCTACAAAGCTTCCCTATATTCTACTTCCAATTGTTGTTTGACCTTTACTAGGAAATATGCGGATCTATACAGACATTTAAGAATCACCCTAACACACCCATTGGCAAGCTTCAGATCGGTTTTTATAGAGTCGAACTCTTTTTTATCGAAAGTATCCAATGGCGTTTGTAAGTCAAGACGGGAACCACACCATTCAATAATAATTTGCTGCTGTTTCGCATAGTGCGTGCACATTTTGTCATCTTCTGCAAAGCTAGTTGACCTTTCTTATACGCCATAGTCAAAGTCTCTAGTTATTGGCGTAGACTTTGGTTTTTTTTAACAAGCCCATCTAACGATTTTTTTTATCAAGAGATCTTTATATTCTTTTTATTCTATAGCTTAATTAAATTATAGAGTTCCGTGTATAGTTTTTAGAATAAAATTTATATTTTTTAGAATTTTTTGTTTATTTTATCCTCTAGATTGTCTAGCTTGGTTTTTTGAAAGGCAGTCTGGGGATAGTGGGGTATTTATATTTTATTTATCGACCAGAGTGACAGCTGATATTTTGATTTGTAGATAACTATTGTAGGAGAGTACTATGGTTCGATTAAAAAGATTGCTTAGCCCGGTTAAATATACAAATAAGTTAATTAGAAAGCCGTACTTTTACTAGTCAGATAAGTATGCTAAAGCTATAAGTTAGAGTAAGTTACATTAGTTAAAAAATATACTAAAATTTAGTTAAAATTGTTTACTTTCCATTAGCAATCTTATAGTGATCGAAGCTGGTAAGAAAATACACTTTATATAAGAAGTGGTTTAGTATTTAGATTCTATATAAAGAAGCTATAAAGATAGGTTACTAATAGAGTAAAGAGAGAGTAAGAATAAGCGCCTTATTTAATAAAAGAAAAGAACGTCCGGGAAGAAACTAAGATAAATAAAAGGTATAAAACGTGTCCGAATCTATTAGATTTTAGCTAAAAGAGTCTTTTTAGCTATACTATCTATCAAGCTCTTTTAATATTGCTACAGTAGGTAAAAATCTATACGTTGATAGAAATTAGGATGTCTTTTAAACATATAATAGAACGCTCAAGTATAAAGAAGACGAGGACGTTTTAACTAGCCCGACAGGAAGTGTATTAGTCTCTTTAAAGACTTAATCTAATCTCTTATCGAATGGTAGTCTATTTTAGACTGATAAAAATCAATAATTAGAATCTATTATAGTTTATTATTCTATAATATATTGTTTAGTCTTAAGTCTTAGTAGATAATATTTAGCTTATAGATTTGCTTCTTTAATCTAGATATTTTATAGTAGAGGGTTAAGCTTTACTTTATTTTAATACTTTTATCTTTTTAGCTTATAAGTAATATATATTGAATCTTTTTAACTTTATAAAGAAAAAATATTATTTTTAGGTTAATAGCTTTAAAAAAGATTAGTATTATATATTTTTATATTTTTTAAAAAATTTAGTATATATCTATTTTATTAAAGATCTTTTTTTAAAGTTTAAATGTAGTCTCTTTTCTAATAATTATATAGTTATATGTGGTGTAAATAATTTTAAATAATATATTATATAATTTATAAGTCTTAAATAGTATATAGTTATAATTAAAGTCTTAATTAAGTTATTTTTTTAATAATTTTACTAATTATTTTATATTAATATAATATTAATTATCTTTCTAGTTTTACTAATAAAGATTAATATTAGGATATAGATTATCTAATATATTCCTTTACTATAGATCTAATAGATAATATTAGATATAAAAATATATTATTTATCGTCTATATTAATTTTTAGATAAAGCAGTAGAGTTAATAAAATAAGTTAATAATTATTAATTTAGTAAAAAAAAAAGAATTTAGCTAAAACTCTATTTTTAATTTAATATTAAACTAGCTTTAGAATTAGATAATTTTATTTATTTATTTAATAATATTTATTTTATAAGTATATAATTACTTTAAGAATATATTAAAACTAGATAGTTAGATCTTAATATAGACTATAATAAAGATAATAATAAATAATTAGAATCTATATATTTAGAATTAATATATTTAAAACTAAAAAGAATATTTTTAAGCTTTTAGTTAAAGATCTATAATTATATATAATTAAAATTTATTTTTTATATATATAACTAGGTTTAAGTAGTATTCTATTATACTTAGTTTTAGATTAAGAAATAAAAACTTATTAATAGAGATATAATACTCTAGTAATAGTTATTACTAATTATTAAAAGATATTAAAATCTTCTAGATTAGTATTTTTTTTTAGTTTATAGTAGTAGTAATATAATATATTAAGATTATTATATAGAATTTAAAAAAGAACTAGAGCTAGTTTATTTATTATATAAAAATATTTAAGTTCTTTTTAAATTATTATATAATATTTTTATATTATTATAAAGTCTACTAGTTATTTTATATTATATTTTAGCTTTATATTCTTATTAATTAATATTCTATCTATATTAATAACTTCTCTTTTAAAATCTATTAGTTATAGATTAATTTAAAGATTCTTTATAAAGAGCTTATATAATAGCTTATACTTAATTATTATAAGTAAAGTATTTATAATGCTATTAATATAGTAAATATAAAATTAATCTAGTTTTAAATATTATAAGCTAGATAAATTTAATATATTTATATTATTATTTTTTATTTTATCTAGAGTATTTATATAGTTTTTAAATATAACTTTATTATTAAATTAGAATCTCTTCTAGGCGTCTAGTATATTATATAATTTAATAATAATATTATAGATATATTTTTTTATTATAAATTATTTATAGCTTTTTAGATTCTTTTTACTCTATAATAAATAATAATTAAATTATTAATTAAGACTATATAGTTTAATAAAAAATATAAATTACTAAAAAAATTTATTCTCTAATAATTTAAGATAATTATAGATATTAGTATATATAATTTACTACTATATAAAATAGTCTAACTAAAGATAGAGATATTTAGAATAATATTTATTAGTAGAGATAAGAATCTATCTTTTAGTAAATTTAGTTAATATATTAGTCTTTAATAATTTAGAAAATAGAATATAGTAGAATTAAATAAGCTTTTTAAATATTATAGATTAAATATATATTTTTACTTATTTTTATTACTTTATTTTTTATTTTTATTACTTTATTTCTTATTTTTATAGTTCTACTTTCTATTTTTCTCGCTCTTTTATTTATCTTTATAATTCTATTTTATATTTTAGTTTCTCTTCTACTTTCTAGAAAAGAGCCTTATAATCTGGTAAACTATCTATTAGCTATAACTTAAGATAATATAGTATAGAGTAAGGTAAGACAGCTGTTTTGCCTAGCTCGCGTGAAGATAAACAACAGGCGATAGATTTACTGATTATCCATATGTCTAGTCATAGCGCTTATCTTAATAGACCCTGTTTTAAGCTATATATAGCTAATAGTTATAAAAAATTTAAAAAATTAATTATTAATTAATTTTCGCATCTGTATTATTATTTATTAGATATAATAATTAATTAATAAGAATAGATAAATTAAATAAAAGCTATTACTGTATTATTTTTTACTATTTTTCTTTTTTTTTATATAAAATTTAATAAGTTTAAAAAAGTTTAATAATTATTAATTTATTAAAATTAGAGTTATAAATAATTATAAAATATATTTTAACTATATTTTAAAAAACTATAGTTACTAATTTTATACTTTTAGATTTTTTTTAATTTATTTTCTAGCTTCTAATCTCTACTAAAAATAAAACTATATTGCTTATAAAGATAAAACTAGAAAATAGCTAAGTTATAGAAAATTTTTTTTTTTAGTCTATATAGTATATATTTATAAGATATAAAGTAAGAGTTAAGATATCTTTTATACTTATTTATATTGATAGTTAGTAAATAGCTATATAGATTTAGTATATTAGAATAATAATAGTATCTATCTATTTAAGATAGCAAGTTATAGTATAAAGAGAATTTAGTAATTTTATAATTTTTTAATAAAATATCTTTTCTAGTTAAAATCCTAGAGTTTTTATATAGAATCTCTTTATTCTCTCTATAATCCTGTGTAGATTGGTAAGAATTCTCTTGATGAGAGCTCTTATCCTTAGTCTCATCCCCTCTCTTTCTCTTTTTTGAGGCTCTCGCTTCTTCTTCTTCTTCTTCTTCTTCTTCTTCTTCTTCTTCTTCTTCTTCTTCTTCTTCTTCTT
>MJVA01000004.1:0-10304 GCA_001939245.1 Talaromyces wortmannii
GAAGAAGAAGAATAATATAAAGAAGAACTATATAATAAATATAAATATAGCTCTATAAAGACAATCTATTAGAAAAAATCTATAAGAACCTAGAAATAGCATATAAAAGAATATAAAGAATACTATAAATAAATATATACTAACTGTCTTATATATAGAAAAATGAATATAGAAGTTACTAAAGAATATAAATAGATTTTATAATTAAAAGAAATAAGATTCTATAATAAATATATTAAATATATTACTAATTATATATATAAGTATTTCCTTATAATAGAAAAAAATATTTATTATAAATTACTATAAATCTTATATTTTAATAATAAATACTTTTAATATTAATAAAAAAAAAATATATATAAATAGTTTTTTAAAAGCTCTAACATTTTATAAATCCTAAAATTTAAATATCTAGTAGAACAACCTTAATATAATTATATTACTATTAAAATAGAACATTCTTGTCATAATAAACTTATAAAAATAGAATATAGATTACTAATCTATTAATACTATAAAAGAAAACTAATAACCACTAAGAAATAATAAATAAAAAAAATTAAAAAAAAAAATTAATACTATAGAGATTATAGAAAGTAATATCAACTTATAATTATTATAAAAAAAAATATGATTTAATAATACTAAAAATAACTATTAATAAAGTCAAAGCTTAAGTCCTAATTAACTTAAGAGTGATATTAAACTATATTAATAAAAACTTTATATAAAAGAATCAGTTATTATATAAATAAACAAAGCAGTAGATAAAAATAGTTATTACTAATAAATAAGTTATTAGCGAAAGATATAAAAAAAAAATTAAAACTAAAATACAATCAAATAAGTATAAAATAGGTATTATTTTTAATCTTTTACTATTTAATAAAAAAAAATACAACACTATAATAAAAATATTATAGCTATAATAAGTTAACCTAATAATTAACTAAATAAAAGAAATAATCAGTATAGATTAATAAAAACTTAAAATTAATAAAAAAATTAAATAAGTAACTAGAATAAGTAAAAATCTCTAACTTATAATAAAACTAAAGCTAAAAAAAAAATATAAAAAGAAATTTATAAAAATTAAAAAAAAATTATTAAAAAAATACTATAATTTTATTAAACTATTTATAAAAAAAAAATATTAACTATTATAATATAAATAAAAATATAAAGTAGAGATATTATTTAAAAAAGAAATATAAATACTATAAATTAAGTAAAGATAGATATTATAAAATAAACTTTAAAGTATTAAAGAATTTATTAAAAAATTTCTAGTAGTAGAGTATATTAGAAAATTAAAAATAAAAGTTTTTATATAAGCACTATTTATATTAAAAAAAAATAGAATATAATATATAGTTATTAATTATTAAAAATTTAATAATATTATTAAAAATAATATAAATAAGATATTATATTAAGAATAGAAAAGAGATCTATTATAGAAAGTAAAAATTATAATAATATTTAATATTAAGTAAGAATATTATAATCTATAAATAAAGCTAGAAGATATATAAAAAACTACTTTTTTAATTGATTTAGAGCTTTATAAATAGTTAATTATATTTATAGAATTAAAAAAACTATTAGTGAAATTTATATAATTTATAATATATATTTTATAGAAGTACTTTAATAATTTTATTATAGTATAATTTAACGATATTATTATATTTTTAAAAGATAAGAAGGAATATAAGAAATATATTAGACTAGTTATAATTATACTAATAAAGACTGGATTAACTCTTAAGATAAGTAAGTGTGCATTTGATATAACTATGATCGAATATTTAGAAATGATCTACTCGCTAGAAGGACTATAAATCCTATTAGAGAAAATTAATATAATTTTTAACTAGTTAATACCAATTAATGTTATTAAAATCTAGGGATTTCTAAGAATAAGTAAATATATTAGATATTATTTAAAGAAATATTCTAAATATACTGAACCAATGACGAAATTATTAAAGAAAGAATTATTATTTAAATAGAAAAATAAATAGTAATGAATATTTGATAAGATTAAAGAACTTATTAAAGAAGTATTAATTATTTAATTATATAACTCTGAACTATAAAATATAATATAATTAGATGTATTAGGATTTACTATAGAATTGATATTTAAATAAATAATAGAAAATAAAGAATAAATAATTATTATATTCTACTTGTAAAAATTAATAAATATTAAATAAAACTATAATATATATAATTAAGAATTACTAGTAATAATTAAAATATTTAAATAATAAAAATACTATCTCTAAAAAATAAAATATAAAATAATAGTAAAAAATAATTATTATAATTTATTTTATTTTATAATAATAAAACCACTATTAAAAAGATAAATTAGATAAATATTAAAGATAGAGAAATTTAACTTTAAAATTAAATATATTAAAGAAAAAGAAAATATTATTATAAATATGTCAGAAGAATCAGTAACCCATAGCCAATCAATAAATAGCGGATGCTACTTAGTGATTACATAGACTCACGTGATCAGACAAGGATCCGTCTATGAGAAAACGCTTTATTATAAGAAAAATGGATTACTATTACGAGATTAGTTAATAATAGAAATATAGTGTTACTTTAAAGTAAGTAACTGTTAAGTTATAAAATACTTTAAAGTAAGAAGCTAAAGCTAATGGTATTAATCATATTACATAGATAGTATATATATACTATATAACGCTAATCTAGATGGGTTTAATGCTATAGGTATACTTAGCAGGCTACTATAAGCTAGAAATAGATGCTTCAATATATAAAAGCAGCTACTTCTATATAGTAAAGCAGGTAATACTAGATATTAAAGTAAGTACTTTAATATAGAAAATATATAAAGATACTTATTTACTATTATATATTTAATCTACTATATTTTATCTTTATTAAGAATAGTATACTACTATTACTTTTCAATATACTTTACAGCTTATTACTATAATAGTACTCTACTTTTATTTTAATTATTTTACAATTATTCCTCATCCAACTTTAATTAATAGAATATCCACCACAATTCACATCTTAGTGACGAGTTATTAAACTATTTAATAATAAAATACTCTTATAACACAAAGTATAAGAACTAAGTAAATAATTAATCTTAGCTAACATAGCAGGTAATGCTTTAGAACCAGTCTTAACTACTAGCGGTATCTCTAGAACCGCTATAAGTACCACTATAAATAGTGTAATTCTTACTACTAAGCTTTAAAATGTCTTTAAATATATTAATACTCTCAAAGCAACACGAGATAACTAGTTAAAAATTAAAAAGATTAAATTCTTTTTAGAAGTACTAGGAACCCTTGATACTTTTTTAATCTAGATAACAATCTACTTTATAAATAATATTGAGAAGTATAATAAAGAAGCTAAAAAAGTTTTAGCTATATTAAGCTTTCTTATAGGAGATATAATAAAATAATTTACACTATATATAAATAACTGGATTAGTAATATAATCAATCTAAAAGAACCTAAAACTATCTCTCTGTTTAGTAGCTATAATTATTTTAAATCTAAGCTTAAGTAACTCTATGGAACTATTAATAAAGAACTTGTCGCAATATATAAGATTAAAAAAATTAAATAAGTTTGATCTATAAAAGAATATATCTCAAAGTATCTATAAGTATCTAATAGCCTTAAATATAATAACTAAAAATATTGAGACTAGTTCTATTAAGGACTTAAGAAAAGTATTAAGGATATAATATCTATAATAAACTCTTAATTAGAAACTTTCTAAGAAATAATGGAGGTAGTATTACAAATTGATCTCCAATAGTTCAATTAATAAATAGAAAGAAAAAGTAATAGTTACTATAAAGAGAATTATCAAGTAAATATAAAGAAGCTAAGAGGATCTTAATATAATAAAAATAGAGATATTAAAATACAGCTTAATACTATAGTTAGTAAAGAGAAAATGATATAGTGTAAATAAGATAAGGTATATTATAAGTGTAGGCGAAAGAGACACTTTTTATAATAGTATCACTAAGGATAAAGAAATTAAAATAAGAATAATAGCTCTTAGAAAATAAACACTATCTATTAGCAAATTACGACTATGTAATAAATTATTTCTATTTTTAATAAAAGTAATAATGAATAAGAAGAACAGGTTGACGAAATCAAGAACTTCTAGAAACTAGAAGTGAATAAAGCATTTAAATAAGTGTTTTAGAAATATAGAAATGATAGCCCTAGATTAATTAAGAGACGCCTTAATTTAAGTTTAAAAAAAAAGCTATCCTAGGAAGAAAACGCTAAATCAGAAGAAGCGCAACCTTATCTATAAATATAGTATCACTCTATAAAGAAAGAACCAACCAGACAGCCCCATAAAGAAAACCAATATAGTCAAACCGCTGGACAGCGTATTAATGACTTTTCATCAGAAAGTGAAGACAAACATATTCTAACATTTCAGAACGATAAAACAAATCATATAATTAATCATGAGGACCTAGACCGAGAAATCAATACCCTATAGAAAACGCAATTGGTAGAAGCAACCAATTGATTATCTAGAAATAAACAGCAGTACTAAGAGAGTAACTAGCTAAAAAGAATAGTTAAAAAATTTAAAAACAAAAAAAAAAAATAATAATTTATAAATATTAAGAAACTAAAAAAAAAAATCTATAATAATATTAAATAACTATGAGCTCTATAAAGATAAGATAAGATAAGATTTCTTTAAGATATTTTAAAAAACGAACTATCAGATATATATTAACTCTTAATCTACTAAGAGTTTCTAAAAATCAAATATAACGCTCTTAAAAGATAAAAATATAGTTATATAATACCCAAGCTAACATATTAAGAAGAATCTAAGCAAACCTAGAAAAACTATATCTTTAACTACAATATATGTTCGATATAGACCTATTATAAATATAAGATATATAGACGAGAAAACATAAAACTCGCCGAAGAATTCGAATATATTTTATAAACTAAAGGATATTAACTATATTATAAAAAACTAGAATATATTAAATAATACTCATGCATATATTTCCTATAGTATAGAGGATAATTCTATAAACGAGTATATTAGACTTAGTGTTATAAACTAATTTGTCTAACACACCTTATTAGTAAAAACTAATATAGATAAACACCCTGTATACTATTAATAGTCTATTAATTAAAATACAACTATCCCAAGGATTTTAAGAACTGTTAGTACTATATTAAAGAAATTGCATATTCATAGTACTATAATATTAAAAAGGACTAGTATTACGTAAAGATATACTTATTCTATAAACAGACTGTTAGGAACGAGTATAAATAAAAAAAGATAATTAAAAAGATAGAGAAAAGCTATATTATAATATACTAAAAAATCTATTATCTTATTGCAGCAACTATAAAGTCAGAAAAGACTATTATTATTATCTATAAAACTATCAATAGAAATCTAGCAAAGCTACTCTTTGACTTAGATACATCAACAAATTTTATTAGTAAAATATACGTAAAATAATATAAGATTCTAATTATAATAATAAATCGATGGCAAACAGTACAGAATTTCAAAGGAAAAATTATAGTTGAAAGATACGCATAATAAGTTATAACAAACTGGAAATTAAGAGAATATAAAGAAAATATCAATATAGATTTAAGCCTATTTAAGTGAAGGGATTTCAACACAATCCTTAGAATGACCTAGCTTAAGGAGTATAATCCTGTCATTAACTAGAAAAATGAAACTGTATTAATAGATCTAAAAAAACTATAAACCGAAACATTAGAGATAAAATTAAATTAATAATTAAAGATAAAACTAATTAATAAAATCAATAAAATAAACTAATAGATTAAAATATAAGAAAAACCAAAAAAAGTATATAAAAAAAAACTAAAAAAGATTATTAAAAAATTACTAAGAAAGTATCACAATTTTATTAAGCTATTTATAAAAAAGAAATACTAACTATTAAAATATAAGAAATAGTATAAAGCAAAAATACTATTTAAAAAAGAAGCGTAGATACTACAAGTAAAATAAAAATAGATTTTAAAAGATAAACTCTGAACTACTAGAGAATTTATAGAAAAATTCTTAGCAGCTAAATACATTAAAGAATTAAAAGTGAAAGCCTTAATATAAGTAATGTTTATATTAAAGCACGATAGATCGCTATAAATAGTTATTAACTATTAAAGATTAAACAATTTTATAGAAGATAATGCAAACAAAGCACTGTATTAAGAATAAAAAAAAGACTTATTATAAGGAGCAAAAATCATAATAATATTTAACATTGAATAAGGATACTATAATCTATGAATAAAAGAAGATGATATTTAGAAAATAGTATTCTTAATAGACTTAGGACTATATAAATAGCTAGTTACATCTATGGGACTTAAAAGGCTACCAGCAGAATTCGCGAGGTTTATAATATATATTCTGAGGAAGTATTTTAATATCTTTATTGCTATTTACTTTGATAATGTTATTGTGTATTTAAGAGACCTTAAAGAATATAATAGATATATATAACTAGTTATAATAGAATTTATAAAAGTAGGATTGACTCTTAAGATTAAAAAGTGTGAATTCGACACTATCTAAGTTAATTATTTAAGAATGATTTATATAATCTATAGACTAGAGATATCTAAAGAAAAAATAGATACAATCTTTAAATAATTAACTTTAGAAAGTGTTCATAACGTTTAATTATTTCTTAGAGCTACTGGTTATATTTAATAATATCTAGAAAAATACTCCGACGTTACTGAACTAATAATAGAACTATTATAGAAAAATAAAGAATTTAAATAGATAACAAAAAGATAAAAAGTATTTGAAGAAGTTAAGAAATTTGTTAAAAAAGCACTAATTATATAGCTACACGATCTAGAATTATAGGATATTATATAAACTAATACTTCGGAATACGCTCTAAAAGCTATCTATAAATAAATAATAAAGGATAAGAAGGTACTTATTATTATATTTTATTTAAAAAAATTCACATTAATAGAAATTAATTATAATATACACGATAGAGAATTACTTATAATAGTATAAGCTTTTTAACAATAGCGACACCACCTTTAAGAAGCAAAGCACGAAATAATTATAAAAAGTGATTATTATAATTTAAAATATTTTATAATGATAAAGGAGTTATTAGGATAATAAATTAGATAGTATAAAGAGCTATCAAGATTTAATTATAAGATTAAACATGTTCTAGGAAAACAAAACACTACTATAGACGCGTTAAGTAGAAGACTTAACTATATAATCAAAATAGAATTACTAAAGATAAATATTCTATAAGAAGAATTAGGAGTCATATAACATAATTATTCTATAGTAATTGCAATAGCAATCTAGATTACAGATAATGAATTCTATCAATAACTACGATGGGAAACTGCAAAAGACGAACAGTTATAAGAAGAAAAGAAACTTAGCTAAGCAGAAGACAAAGATAGATTAATAATTTAAAATAAAATAATTAAAGTGTCATAAAGCATGACTAAAGAAGTTATTCAATAGTATTATAATCCGCCTATAAGAGGACATTAAGGAATTAATAAAATAATTAAACTTATTAGCCGAACGTTCTACTTTTCTTATCTATAGAAAAAGATTAAAAATTATATCAGATACTACAATAAATACAACTAAAACAAATCTATATGTTATAGACCTTTTAAAAAAATATAAATACTAGAAGTACTAGAAAAGATATAGAAAAGTATTACTATTAACTTTATTTAAAGACTACTGTAGTCTAAGAATCTAGTAATAGAAATGATATATATTAATACTATAATAATAGTTAACTAATTTATAAAATATATTATCTTAGAATCTACACTAAAAAATATAATAGTAGAATAATATATAAAGCTTATACTATAAAGAATCTTTATATAGACTAGATTATCAAATAAATTTATTATAGACTGAGATAAGCTATTTATATTAAAATATTAGTAGATAATTATAAAAGTATATAGAATATAATATAAACTATTAACTATAAATTATTAATAGACTAATAGCTAGTCTAAAAGAATAATTTAGATAGTTAAATAATACTTTTAATATTATTTAGATTAGAAACAAGATAATTAGATAAAATTACTATTAATAGCATAATTTGCAATAAATAACGCTAAAAATACTACTATAAAACAAGTTCCATATTTTATAAATCTTAGACAGTATCTAAGAATAATATAGTTTAAAATACCTCAAGAAGGACTATTAGAAATAGCAATAATACAAGCTAAAAAACTATAAGTACTCTATTAGATAATATTAAAGGATATCAAGTAATTAGAAAACTAGATAAAGACCTATTATAATAAAAAGCGCGAAGACATGCCTATCCTTAAAAAAGGAGAGAGAGTCTATTTGTTACAATGAACCAGTAGATAGAAAAATTTTAACATTTTAATAAAGAGACCAAGCAACAAACTTAACACAGTTAAATATAGATCTTTTAAAATTCAAAAGAAACTTACTAATAATAATTATAAACTCTAACTACCTACAAAGATAAAAGTACACCTAGTATTTCATATCTCATTATTAGAACCAACCAAAAATCTAAAAAACAACAATAACGAAGCAAACAAAGACAAATATAAAATTAAAAAAATTTTAAAAAAAAAGTTAATAAAAGAAAGAATCTTTTATTTAGTCAGTTAAAAAGAATATAGACCTAAATATAACTTATAAAAACTAATTAGATATCTAAATTACCTTAAAAAGATTCAAGCGTTTCGCCAGAAAGGAAATTAAAGAGGATATAGTCAAACTTATTACTAAGTAATGCAGAAAACTCCTAAAAAGCAGCAGTAATTATCTTATTTAACTTTTACTGCTTAGCCTCTTATCTCCACTTCTTCTTCTTTTCCCTTTCTAATCACTCTAACTCTTCTATTTCTTTTATATCTCTCGTTATAAAATCACCAGCACGTTTCTAAAGGAAATCATCTTATTTTTCTAAGTAATCCATTTTCGCTATTAATCGAGCTAGCTCCGACCAAGCATCCTTCTATTAAGAATAGATCTACTTTTGGGCCGCAACAAGCCACCGTCACTCCTTATCCAAATATAAAACCTGAGACTCAACGTATTTTTAATTTAAACGAGTATATTCGCCATAGCGAGAAAAATTAACGTATTTAATATAAAACTTTTTAAGTTAAGCATATCAAACATAAGAAACAACTATTTCGAAACCTTCCTCTACAAGACGACAAGCTAGTTTATTTTTACAAATACCTGAATCTTTTGAAGACATAGTTAAACTATCACCACAAGTATAGAAAAATATAAAAGGTAGTCACTCACTAATAAAACACAGAGATTTACAACTATTTATTAAGCTATCGGGACGCCAGCCTTGAAGAAAAGGATTATTAGAAGAATCAGTAACCCATAGCCAATCAATAAGTAGCGGATACTACTTAGTAATTATATAGACTTATATGATCAGACAAGGATCCGTCTATGAAAAAACACCTTATTATAAGAAAAATAAGTTACTATTATAAGATTAGTTAATAATGAAAATATAGTATTACTTTAAAGCAAGTGACTACTAAGTTATAAAATACTTTAAAGCAAAAAGCCGAAGCTAACAGCATTAATCATATTATATAGATGATATATATATACTATATAACGCTAATCTAGATAGGTTTAATGCTATAGATATACTTAGCAGACCACTATAAGCTAGAAATAAATACTTTAATATATAGAAGTAGCTGCTCTTATATAATAAAATAGATAATACTAGATATTAAAGCAAGTACTTTAATATAAAAAATATATAAAAACACTTATTTACTATTATATATTTAGTTTACTATATTTTATCTTTATTAAGAATAGTATACTACTATTACTTTTTAATATACTTTGCAGCTTATCACTATGATAGTACTCTATTTTTACTTTAATTACCTTATAATTGTTCCCTATCCGACTTCGGTTAACAGAATATCCACCGCGATTCATATCTTGGTGACGAGTTGTTGAACCGTTTGACAAAATACTCTTAGCTAGAGACTTAATTATAAAATAAAAATTAAATAGTTAAAAATAAGTATTTTATAATAAAACTAAAATAGAATTTATTATAATAGAAAAGCTATTTTAGCTATAATTATTATAATATATAAAATTAAGTTTTAGTAAAAGCTAAGATAAGTAATAAAAATAAATAAATAAATCTAGAAAGAATTAAAAA
>MJVA01001167.1:2738-13035 GCA_001939245.1 Talaromyces wortmannii
TTAATTAAATTTAAAATATTTATAGAATATATAGAATTATAATTTAATAAATATCTAGAGTAGTATAACTAATATCTATATTATAAAATAGATAAAGCTTTAAATAATCTAAATTTAAAGTAGTTCTTTAATTTTAATATATATTAAAAGAAAAAGAAACTAGAATAAATTATTTAAAAAGATTTTAAAGTGTATTTATAATAACTATTCTATAACCCTAAACTCCTTTATATTATAGTTATATAGGATTATAGTAATGTTAGATAACTAAAAGATTAATTAATATAGGAATTTATTTATTATTTATAAATTTTAAAGAACTAGATAGATATATAATATATTAAAAAATAGTATATAAAGCTCTTTATAGTTAAAGTTCTATAACTAATATAAAATAAGTTATAGAAGTATCTAAAAAAACTTTAAATATATAAAGATATAGTTTAATTTCTATAAAAGCTAGAGAATATTATACTTAAATACTAAAAAATAAAGAACTCTTAATATTAAAATAGTTAAAATAGTAATAGTAATAAATTCTAAATAGATCTAAATCCTTACTATATAAAACTAAGAAATCTAATAGATAATAATAGAAAGTATAATTAGTTCTTTTTAAAAGAGGAAGCTACTATAGAAAAAAATAATAGTAAGAATCTAAAAGGAAAAGAATATAGTAGATTAAAAAATAATTAAGCTAGACTTACTTATAATTATTATAATAGAGTAGGATACTAAGAGAAAAAGTATTATAAAAAAGAATTTAATAATATATAAAAAGCGTTTAAATTATTAAAAAACTAGAGCCTTAACACTTATATATAGCGATAATATTAAAAATAATATAAAAGAATAACTCTAAAAGAAAATAACTATTAATTATAAAAATAAAACTTTTTAAGCTATTAGACTCTACAAAAGTATAGATCTTTATTAATAGTAAAGCTTAGAATAATTTTATAAACTAGAAGCTTATTAAAAAGTTTATTAAAATTACTAGAATTACTTTAAGATAAATAAAAACTATTAATAAGTAAGTTATTTAAATATATAGATAATACTATATAGATATAAGAGTTATAAATTTTAATAGTCTAATCTAAATTAGCGAGTATACTCTTTATATAGTAGATATTAAAGGATATAATATAATTTTTAGTATATTTTAATTAAAGAAAATAAATCCTAATATAGATTAGATTATAGAATAGTTTAAATATCGAATCTATATACTAGTTAAATAAATAGAGGTAATATCCTTCTATAAAATATATAAAAGCCTAATAATCAGATACATAGTATACTAGATAGACTTTTAAAATATACTAAACATAGACTTACACTTATATATCGCTTATATTTTAAAAGAAGATAATAAAGCGCGCACTATAAAAGCACTATTAGATATAGAAATATTTAAATTAAATAGACTTTAACTACTAGACTACTTATTTAATTATATAGATATATTCTTAGAGATAGCTACTAGTATATTACTTAAATATACAAAATATAATTATACTATAGACTTAAAACTAAAAATAACTCTTTTATATAAATCTATATATAGACTTATAAAAACTAAATATAAAGTCTTAAGAGAGTACTTAAATAAAGTATAAAAAAAAAACTAGATTAAACTATTTAAAAATCCTATAAAAGCCCTTATCTTATTTATATTAAAGAAGAATAGTAAGCTTTAACTATACATAGATTATTAAAGGCTTAATACTATTATAATAAAAAATTATTATCTAATTTTATTAGTTATAAAGATATTAAATTATTTTATAAATATAAAGTACTTTACTAAATTAAATTTAAAAAATATATACTACCGTATTAGAATCTAAATAAATAATAAATAGAAAACTATTTTCTAAACCCGCTATAGCTACTTTAAATATTAAGTAATATTATTTAATTTTATTAATATATTAGCTATATTTCAGACATATATTAATAAAGTAATATTAAATCTATTAAATACCTATATAATAGTATATCTAGATAATATTATTATATATTTAAATGATCTATAGACCTATAAGGTCTAGATATAAGAGATTATAAGCTAGTTAAAAAGCTATAGTTTATATTATAAATAAAGCAAATATAGCTTTAAAATAGATATTATAAAATATTTTAGATTTATTATAAGCCTAAAGAGGATAATAATAAATCTAGATTAGATTTATATTATTATAGAATAGCCCGAACTGTGGTTAATTAAAGAGATATAATTATTTTTAAAATTTATAAACTTTTACTATAATTTTATATTCTAATTTTTATATATATCGATACTATTATCTGAATTAATAAAAGATCTAGTAAAAAGAATAAAGTATAATACTTATAAGAATAGCGCTACTAATAAATTCTATATAATAATAAAAGTTAAAAAGTCTTTTTTAAACCTAAAATAAATATTTTAGTATAAATCTATATTAAAATACTATAATTTAGCGCTTTAAATAAGTATAAAAATAAATACTTTAAATAAAGTCTTAGAAATAGTAATAATTTAGTTATTTAAAAATACTTAATAGTATTTAATAGCTTTTTAATCTTAAAAGCTTAAGAGATTAAAGATATATTATAAAATATATAATTTAAAACTTCTAATAGTAGTGGAAGCTTTCTAATATTAGTAGTAATATCTAGAGAATAGTTAATATATAATTAGGATCCTAATAGATTATAGTAATCTATAGTATTTTATTATTATTAAAATACTAAATAGACGTTAGATCTAATAAATAGAATATCTATTAGTATTTAATTTTAATATAGAATACTATCTAGAATTAAAAAATCCTATAGATATATTAAATCGTTATTTAGATTATATAGATAGTATTAAAGAAGATATAATAACATTCTTAATCCTATAGGAAAAACTATAAAAAGGTTATTTTAAAGAGTAAAAATAAGAATTAAATTCTTTAAATAACTAAATTATATCTGTAAATATATTAATGTAAGTATAGAAGACTAAAAGGACATTTTTTTCTATTAATAAAGAGAATTCTTACAGATCTGAAAAGAGAAATATTTCTATAGATAAGAATATTACTACTAACGATATAGAGGGTCTAGAACTTTTAGTGCTATAATTTTTAGTAATTAAAGCTATAAGAATTAAGATAATCTATTTAGAAATAAAGTCTAATATAGAAAGTCTCTTTTAGATATACTAGCAAGGAGATGTCTTTATATAGAGAAAATTAAAAGAACTTTGTAAAGAACAGACCAAGGGTTCGGTATAGAATATTAAAAAATATAATTTTCTCTAGTATAAAAAAGCTATATATATATCACTTAATAAAGCTTTATAGTTAGAAATTATAAAGAATAACTATAATAATACATAAAGAGACTACTTTAAAAAAATCTATATAGTAATAGCTATTTATTAGAAATACTATTAGCTAATATTAGAAGTTAATATAAACTATTATATCTATATCTATTTTATATATTAATAGATTAAAATATATAGATATTAATAATATAGACTATTTAAACTACTACTAGTTCTATTAGAACTATTTAAAATAGTAACTATAGATTTTATAATAAAATTACTATCTATAGAATAATAAAAGACGACGGTTAATACTATATTAGTTATTATTAATTTATTTTCAAAGTATACTATCTATCTATTAATATAAAAAATATTATTAGCTAAAGAGCTAGCGAAGCTACTTATTAAAAATCTAGTATAATAGATTACATTTTTATAGTATATTATTTTAGATTAGAATAAGCTATTTATTAATAAATTCTAGTAGACTATATACTACTATTTAAAAATATAGCGCTGACTGTTGACGATAATCTATTTATAAATAGATAGATAGATTAAATGCTAAAACTAACTTATAAAGCACTTTCTCTAATACTATATAAACTATAAATAGATAGACTAGCTATAGTGAATTCTATTAGTATAGAATATATATAATAATAGTTAGTATAGCGTCATAAGATAATCTTTAATAAAAATCCTTATAGGGTTCTAAGGAGATCTAAAAATAGATATATTCTAGAATATATTATTAAATCTAAAAAATAAGAAACTATAAGTTATAAACTAGATAAAAGAACTCTATACTAAGTAAAAGAATATTTAAGAATGCTTAAAATAAGCTAAAGAAGCTTAAGCAAAGTATTATAACTAAAAAAGAATCTATTAAGAATTTAAAATTAGAAAATAAGTTATATTTTAAATAAAGAATATAATTTTATTCTAATATAATAAAAAACTAATTAATAAATATTTAGATTCTTTCTAAATATTAGATATATAAAGAATAAATATTTATAAACTAAACCTTACTCTAAGATATAAAAAGATCTATTTAGTCTTCTATATCTCTTTACTAGAGCTATATTATATTAATACTGAGAATTATATATCCTCAGGACTAGTGCTAGTAGATAGTGAATCTAAATATATTATATAAGAAATAGTTTAGGACTAGAAATGAGATAGAGAAATAAAGTATCTAATCTAGTAAAAAGAATAGCTAAATAAAAAAGCTATCTAGAAACTAAAAAATATAATTAACTAGATTAAAGCTTTAGATATCTATCTAAAAAAAAAGACTAAAAAATAAACTATTTTAGAACTATATTAGTGAACTAAAAAAAGTAAAAATAAAAAGACTTTCTATTAAAGATCTAAAGATTATATATATAGCGTAAGTAAGATAAAAAATAAAATAAATTTAAACTATCTAAAAATATTTAAAATATAAGCCTTGTAAAGTACTATATTAGAATATTAAAATATTTATAAAAAGCTTTAAAGAATAATAAAATATATTTTATATTAGATCTAAAGACTATAATATTATTATATAAAAAGAGACTTTTTTTAAATAAATCTATAGAAGTAAAGGTAGTTATTAAGTATATATTAGATTTTATATAGAGTATAATAAGACTTATATATCTTAGCTAGTAGATATATAAGTTTAGAATTAAATATAATGTTATAGCTATTAAAGAGATCTCTATAATTAGAAATAAATAATCTATGCTATATATAGAGCGATATAGTTGGCTTATATAGAGTAGTAACTCTTAATATAAGGCTATTAAAAGGGGTAGAGTATCTACTTAAAGACTGCTAGATTAGAGATAGAAGATTCGCTATTATAATAATAGATAAATTATTTTATTTAGTTATAGTAGAAGTAGAACTATCTATATTAGATAAAGGCTTTACTAAATAAGATTTAGACTAATAATATATTATTATATCTAATATTTTAATAATATTCTTTTAACTAGTAGCATATTTTATTATTAGTATAATAATTTATATAGTCTAATTAAGCTATTCTATAGAGATCTATTAAGTATTAGTACCTATAGCAATATATAAATAAATAAGATATTTACTAAATAACATTTGACTATAGACTTCTTTATCTCTTTATAGTAGAGATAAAATTTAGAATTAAGACTAGAGCACTTTAGATTAGGATTAGTAATTAGTTATTAAAGATAGTACTAATAAAGTAGAAGATATATTTTTAGAAGATATATATAAGGCTTATAGAGTAAAGAGATTAATATATTAAATAATAAAGCTTTGCTTTTTTTTTTATCATTATTATTATTTTTATTGTTATTATTATCTCTATTAGTTTTAGTAGAGGAAAGAAAGTATACTTATTTTTTTTTTTTTATAAAGAGGAAAACAGTAGTAGATTTATTCTTTTTAGTAAGTAATTTTTTAGCTAACTATTTTTATACTATAGAATATAATACGCTAGTAAGTATATTATTAGTTAAATAAGTCGATCTAATATAGCTAGAGATAGAGATATTTTTACTTAAAAAGAAAGTAACTAGTAATTTAGCTAGAAAGTAGTAAGAGATTTTTTTTTTTAAAGTTATTCTATAAATTGTTAGTAAATAATGAATTAAATAAATATTTAACTATATATCGTAAGCGATATAAGATAATTAGTAGAAGATATAATACTTATATTTAAATAAAATAGGCGAATAAGAGAGTAAAGAGAAAATAAAAGAAATTAGAAATAGAGCTAATAGCAGTATAATAGATTATTTAGTATTAAGAAAGAAGAAATAAATAATAAATTAATCTATAAATAATATATTAATAATATATATAGATGGATCTTTATACTATATATACTGATCTCTATAATAATAGCGCTTAAGTTTATTTATATCTTTTAAAAGAACCTACGCGAATACTATCAGTGTAGATTCTTAGAAAAGGGGGGGTAATATAAGACTATGAAGCCTTTGGTGCGCATTATATGCTATATCTCGCTATACTAGTCTTATAGGAGGCTTGCCAAGCCACTAAATGGGAATATATATATATCCTGACCTTCGCATAGGGGATGCTGAAGGTCAGCAATCAGTTTGACTATATAGCGAACCATAGCTTTACCATCGAATCCCATTCTTGCCTGCTTTCCATATATTATCCTCACATTAATATTATAAATCTTATATTTAATCTTTAATCTTTATAGTTTTTAGGATTAGTAAATAATAAAATACCACTTATTATCTTTATATAACTAGATAAATATTGCTTCTAGAATGTTTTTTAAGATATCTATCTCTAGCCTTATAAGCCTAATAAGATTAAAATATTAAAGTAAAAACTTTTAATAAAATAAAATCTTAAATTCCTTAAATACTTTTAAAGCTTTAAAATTTAACAAACTAAAATCTTTTTTCTATTTTTAGTATTTAAAAGTCTTACTTAAAGCTTTTTTAATAAATTTAGTTAATATCTTTATTATCTTTAAGAACTTAAATATAAAGTTATAATAAAAATTTATAAATCTAAAAAATAATTAGATTTTCTTTATAGTCTATAGCTTAGACTACTCTCTAATAATTTAAACTTTAATCTTTTCTATTATTACACCTTCAGAACTGATATTAAATTTTAAATATTTAATAGTATTAGTATTAAAGCTATATTTACTTAATTTATAATATAGCTAATGTTCTTTTAATCTTTATAGTATCTCTTAAATCTAGGCCTTATAGTCTTTAGGATTATTAGAATAAATTACTATATTATCTAAATAGACTATTATATAGATATTTAGTAGATTTAATATAGTTTTATTAATATAAGTCTAAAATATTACTAGTATATTTATTAATCTAAATAATATTATATTATATTTATAATAGCTATATTTTATTTAGAAAATAATTTTTTATTTATTTTCTTTTTTTATTCTTATGCGGTAATATATATCTTTAAAATTAAGTTTAGTATAAATCTTAGCTCTTAATAATTGATTTAAGATCTTTAATATTAATAAAAGTAGGTATTAATTTTTTATTATTATAGTATTAAGACTCTAATAGTTAATATATAATTAAAGACTTCTATTTTTCTTTAAAATAAATAGTATAGAAGCTCTAGCTAGGCTTTTTAATAATTTTATCTAGCTCTTTTTTAGAATAGTTTTTAAATAGATTTTTAAAACCTTTTATTTAGACTTAGTAAGTCTATATATTAGTTTATAAAATAATATAGTGTTTAGTTTAAGATTAATAATATAATTATAAGCTATATATTTAGATAATATATCTATAGCTTCTTCTAAAAAAATATTTTTATATTTTTAAAAATATTTTAAAAGTTTCTATTCTAATTCTATTATTAATTTTTATTTTTTAGATTTATTTAATAGTATCTTAATATATCTTTTATTATTAAATCTAGCTATATATAGTCTTAATTTATTAGTTTAAAAAATATTAAATAATATCTAATATATAATATATTTAATTAAAAGCTCTTTTTATATCTTATATAATATTAAGATTTTAACTCTTTCTATACTAATATAGAATTAATAGATCTAGTAATTAATAACTTAATTTATATTAAGATTTACTATCTAAAGCTATAATATATCTAGTATAAAGTTATAATTATTAATATTTACTATATTTAATATATAGTTTATAGTTTAAGGTAGACTTTTAAAATCTATAGTTTATATATCTAACTTATATCTATTATAGATCTAGATCTAATATCTATTAATAGCTTTTATCTTTTAAAGTATTTTATATAAATAAAGTCCTAGCTTTTTTACTAGATTTTAATTTATAAAATTTTTTTAAATCTTATTATTTATAAGTATTTAAAATACTAGAGCTTTAGCTATATCTAAAAGCTCTATCTTAACTATTAGAAATTATTCTAGTTTAAAATTATCTCTAGATATAATATTAAAATTAATTTTTAATATAACTGCTATACTTAATAGCTAAAATTCTAATTTTTTAAATTATTTATATCTTTCTAGCTCTCTCTAATTTTTAGATTTAAATATTCTTTAGATTAATAGCCTAATTAATTATACTTAAAATAATTTTAATTATTTATATTATTCTTATATTAATTTTAGCTTTTAATATCTCTTCTTAAAAATCTTTTTTAGAGTCTAGATCTTATACTAAATCTTTACTATCTATCTATTAACTAGTTCCTTAGTCTATTACTATTTTTAGATCTATAATATAGTAAAATAGGTCTTTTTTAATATAATACTCTAACTTTTTATTACTTTAGCATCAAATCTTTTACTTTTTAAAAAAATATAATAATTACTTTATAATTATCTAGTTTATTTTTATATTTTTAAGCTTTATTTTAAATACTTAAAAGAACTTTAATTTAGAGTTATTTTATTTACTAGTTTTCTATATACTTAATATTTATTTATTCTTTTTATATATAAAGGTATTATATAAATTTATATATAGATTGTTTTTTTTTTTATTTAGTATTAATATATTAGCATAAAGCTTTAATTTAGAGAATATTAAGGTTATTAAAGATTTGTTATAGATAGCTTTTAAAATTATTTTAATTTATATTTATTATATCTCTATATTTCTTTTAAAATATAGAATATTATAGGAAATAGAATTAATCTAGATTATTTATTATTTTGCTAATTTTATGCTTTAGATATATAGTATATTATTCTAAATATCTTTTAAACTAAGATTTAGCTTTTTCTATAAATATTTTATATTTATTATAGATTTTACTAGTGTAGGAATTATTTATTTTAAATCTTAAAGAATATTTATCTATAAGGATATTAATTTAAGAACGCTTTTCTCTTATAATTGTGTTAGCGGTAATAGAATTTTAAATTTAATTTTAAATTTATAATATCTTTTATTTTAGCTTTATTATATAGACTTATTATTTAAGATATTTATTAATTTTTTCTAATTTAGAAAGTGGTATAGAGTCTAATTATTTTTTTATAAATTAAATAGGTATCTCTTCTAGGTTTAATAATATAGATTTAGATATCTAAACTTATATTTAGCTTTTCTCTTATAGCATCTTTATAAGGATTAAATTATTTATAAACTCTAGTTAAAATAATATCTATTTAAACTTATTTAGGTTTTACTTAAAGATAATAATTATAGATATTCTTTTTATATTAACTATTTTTAATATTTACTAATTCTCTATCTAAAGGTATAAAATAATTAGAATATAAAAAAATTATTTAGAAAGTAGATAAAGCACTAGATTTAGCAACTAAATATATATATAGATATATATATAAACTAATTACTATTAATAGTATATTCGCTGTATATGCGGTAGAAGTAATTCCTTGCTCCGCTAGTGCCTTAACGAATGTCACGTGAGGCTTTCCGAGGGTGCCGAACGTGCACCGAGGGGTTATATACTGGATATAACGTCTGGAGCCTCACACTAGTAATAGTTCTAAGCTTAGACTTAAGACTAATTCTTAAAGTAAAAAAAAACAATTCTAAAATTATCTTTAAATTAATAAATAACTTTATAGATAATCCTAGTACTTAAAAAATATAAAGAATAGTTTATAAAAAGATTTTATAAATAGTAATTCCACTAATTACTATAACTATAAAAATACTTTAGCTCTTTTTTTAAAACATTAAAAATACTAAAAGAAAAAATAGATTATTCTTAAAAATCTATAATATCAAAGTCCTAGATCTTAAACAATTTATTTTTAAATCTATTAAAGAATTTAAAAAATAAATAAAAAATATATAAAATAATATTATAAGTTATTTATAATCCTATTAATAAAGCTAATAAGATATATTTTACAACTATCTAGCTTAATAGAGATTATTATATCTAATAACAAAAAAAAAAAAATTCTATTAATTTAGAATTATTTACTTTTAATAACTTCTAAATCTAGTTTAAAAATTAAATTAAATTATTTTAAAA
>MJVA01000005.1:0-10269 GCA_001939245.1 Talaromyces wortmannii
AAGTAGTAAAATATATTTAGTAATATAATAACTATAATTAAAATAAACTATTATAATATAAATCTTATAGAAAAATAAATATTATAATAATACTAATATAAATATAGAATAATATTATAATAGATTTTATCTAAAGATTATTAAAATCTAAAAATCTAATTACTAGAGTTATATATACTAATATAATTATTATTATAGATAAACTTATAAAATATATTATCTTAAGCCTAATTCTAAAAGAGATATTTATAAAATAATATATAATACTAATATTTAAAATTATATTTAGCTAGACTAGATTGCTAATAAAAATAACTTTAAACTAAAATAAATTATTAATATCAAAATATTAGCAGACTATCATAAAAATGTATAGAACTATATATAAATTATTAACTATAAATTATTAACAGACTAACAGCTAGTCTAAAAGAATAATTTAGATAATATAGTAATATCTAAGGCATTATTTAGATTAGAATTAAGCAGATTAGATAGAGTTATTATTAATTACTCAATTCACTCTAAATAATATAGAAAATACAATAACTAGATAAACACTACATTTTATTAATCTTAAAAGATATCTACAAATATTATAGACTAATCTTAACTGAAAAGATATATCAAAATAAATAATAATTAAGAGAAAAATAATATAAATATTACACTAAAATATATTAAAAGACATTTAATAAGTAGAACTATAGATAAAAAAATATTATAATAAGAAATATAAAAACGCGCTTATTCTTTAGAAGAAAAAAAGAGTTTATTTATTATAACAAATAATAGAAAATAAAAATTTTAATATTCTAATTAAGAAATCTAGTAATAAACTTAATGCTATTAAATATAAACTCTTTATAATTAAGAAAAAACTTATAAATAATAACTATAAACTCTAGCTACTAAATTAAATAAAAATATATCTAATCTTTTATATCTTATTACTAGAATTAATAAAAAATCAGTAAGATAATTATAATAAAATAAAATAAAAAGAATATAAAGTTAAAAAAATAATATAATAGAAAATAGAAAAAAAAAGAATATTATATCTTATTAAATAAAAAGAGTATTCTAATAAGTATAACTTATAGGAACTAATCAAGAATTTAAATTATATAGAAAAAATTTAAGAATATTATTGATGAGTTAGTTAAAGAGTATGGGATTGAAAGAATTAAAACTAATAGGATTAGAAAAAAGATATTTAAAAATAGTAATAATAGTCTTTTAAAATCTTTATTCTATCTTTTACTTTTACTTCTTTATTTCTATTTATTTCTACTTTTTCTTTTTCTTTAGCCTCTTTAACTTTTTTATATTCTTTATATCTATTTAAATAAATTCACTAATATACTTTTAAAAAAGCTTTTTTTATTTTTAAAGATAATTTATATAAGCTATAAAAGTAACTATCTCTTTATAAATCTATTTATTATTTTTATTAATCTTCTTTTAAGCTATTAAGAGCTTCTTTTAAATAAAATTAGATAAAGCTATATCTTTATACTTATAATAATTAGAATAAGTATACTTACTATAATACTTTAAAATTTTAAATTTTATATATATTTTACTAGATTATATATAATAAGAATAAAAAATAAAAAGAATAATATTTAATTATTTAATTTATATAATACAATTATTTTTATTAATATTTAATTTTAAAGATATAGTTAGAATATTATTATAAAAAATATTAATAAAATAAAAAATTAGTTTATTAATAATATAGAGATATATAATTATTTATATAACTATTAAGATGCTAGCTTTTAAAAAAGAAAATTATTAAAAGATTATTTATTATTTAATTAATTAATATAGTAGTAAATACTACTTATATAAATAAAGTTTATTTAAAATTATTATTAAGAAAATTATTAAATAATATTTAAGAAGAAAAAAATATCTATATTTATATTTTAAATAGAAAGAAGTTTTTTATAAAAAAATATTATATATAGAATAAAATATTATATAAAGAATAATATTTTATAAAAATATATTTTTTATAAAAAGGCTTTTTAAATAGAAAGAAGTTTTAAATAAAAAAGTTTTTTAAATAAAACTAGATAATTTATAAAAAGAATTATTTTATAAAATTAAAGCATTTAATTATATAGTAAATATAATAAATTATTAAAAACTATTATATATACTATAATAGTTTAAATATATTTAATATAGCTATTATTAAGATATAATTATAATTATTATATAATAACTTTAGTATATAAAAATATTTATTTATTATTATATATTTAGTTTATTATATTTTATTTTTATATTAAATAAATATATATTTTATTTAGTTTATTAACTTTATTATTTATTTTATTCTAGTATATTGCTTTTATAATATACTTTAGCTCTTAATTACTTTTAGAATACTAAGTCTATATCAGTCTATCAGCAGAATACTACCAACGTTTAACCGCTTTGGTAAAGAACGGTTGATATGTTTTGACAGGAATCCCGTTGGGAGTCTCAGTCAGGGAGGAAGATAAAAAAGGGAATTCCTTAGTTTTAGTAGGAGTTCTAACGAGAGTTTTAGTTAAAGAAAAAAATAAAAAAGAAAATTCTCTAATTTTAATAAAAATCCTAATAAGAATCTTAATTAAGTAATTAAATAAAAAAAAAATCTTTAATTTTAATAGAAATTTTAATAGAAATTCTAGTTAAAAAAAAAAATAAAAAAAATTTTATAAAAATAAAAATAAAACTTTTTTATATAATTTATAATTTTAATATATTTATATTACTATAAAATATTATTAAATATTTTATAAAAAAATTAACTATATAATAAAATTAAAAAATATATTTATATTAGTATTTATATAAATAATAAATTTATATAATATTAAATTATTTAAATTATAACTAAATAATAATATAGAAATTATTATTAAATAATATTATTATATTATAAATTCTTAAAAAAATTAATGTTTAATTAATTTTTTAAAAAAGAAAGTATTATAGCTATAATTAAATTTATTATAATAAATAAAAATAAATAAGTTATAATATTAAAATATTATTCTTCTTTTTATTCTTTTAGTTATAGTAATAATAATTATTTTTATATTTTTTACTACTAAATATACTATTAAAAATATATATATATATAAATACTATTACTTAATATAACTAATAAAAATAATTTTAAAATATATTAATATTTATTTAATAAATAATATAGTAAATATTATTAAAAAAAATTATTTTAATAAATCTTCTAATTTAAAACTTAAAAAAAAATAGTATTATAGTTATAATTAAATTTACTAAAAATACTATTTTTTTTTTATTCTTCTTTTTATCCTCTTTTTCAACCTCTTTTTCACTCTTTTAATCGCAGTAACAGTAGCTACTATTATAGTTATTATAAAGATTACTATAGCTATTAAATTAGTACTTACACTCTTTACTATTAAGTATACTATAAAAAGTATATATATAAATATTACTACTTAATATAAATAATAAAAATAATCTTAAAGTATACTAATAATTATTTAATAAATAATATAATAAATATTCTTAAAAAAAATTACTTTAGTAAATTTTTTAGTTAAAAATTTAAAAAAAAACTAAATTTACTAAAAATATTATATTTTTTTTCTATAACTATTAAAATAATATTTATACTCTTTACTATTAAATATATTATAAAAAAATATACAAATATTACTACTTAATATAAATAATAATAATAATCTTAAAATATATTAATAATTATTTAATAAATAATATAGTAAATATTCTATTTAAAATTTAAAAAAAAAAAAATATTATAGCTATATTTAATAAAAAATAAAAATAAAATTATTAAAAATATTACTTTCTTTTTTATTTTTTTAATCATAATAAAAAAAATTACTTTTATAATTATTATAAAGATAAAAACCATAAAATAAAATTATAAAAAATAATATTTAAAGTTAATTATATTAATATTAATATTAAATTATAAAAAATATATATTTAAAAAAAAATCTATAATAAATAATATAAAATAATATTAATAATAATAAAGATAATGAAAAAATAATTCTAAGTTTATAATAATGTAGTAGTAATTATTAAAAGATTATATAAATTTTTATAAATAAAATAAATTAAAAATTAAATTATTATTATAAAATCTAATTATATATTTTTTAGATTTAAGTTTTATATAAAATAGATATAATTCTTTTAATTTTTTTATAATTAAAAATAGACTAGCTATTAATATTAGCTATTAATATTAAAATTTAAATAGTACTTTACTATTTATATATATTATTAAAAAATATATATAAATACTATTATTTATTATTTAATATAAATAATAAATATTTTTAATTATTAAAATAAATATTAATAATTTTTATTTTTTTTACTATTAAGTATATTATAAATTTAAATATAAATATATATATATATAAATATTACTACTTAATATAAATAACTAATTTATATAAAAATTAAAATAATATCTATACTCTTTACTATTAAGAAATAAGAATATTATAGTAATAATACTTTAAAATAATATTTTTTATTATTAAATAAAAAATTAAATCCTTATTAATTAATAATAAAATATATTTAAATATAGAAATTATATTAAAATTATAAATAATTTTTAATTATAAAAGTATATTATTAGATATATATATATATATATATATATATATTTATTACTAATAAAGACTTTAATATTATATAAAACTTTCTACTTTAATAAAAACTAATAATATATTTTAGTAATATTTATTACTTTATTTATAATATTTAAAGTTAAGAGTTATTTTTATTATAAAATTAAAATTTATAATTTATTATATAACTATTAATACAAGATATTAAATTAATCTTTTTTATTTATTATTAAATTCTTCAAGATTATATAGTTTAAAATCTCTATTTATATTCTCTATAATAAAATTATTATTTTTATTATTATTTTTTATTATCTTTATCTTCTTTATACTCTGTACTATCTTTATTATTATTTAATTCTTCTAAATATTTATTATTATTAATCTAGTCTTTATCTAAATAGATATTAATAATAATTATAAAAGTTATAATATTATTAAAAAATATTATTATTATTAAATATCTATTAATAATTAAAATAGTTTATAATAAAATCTAATATAGCTTATTATATTTTTTTAAATATATTATTAGCTATTACTAGATTATTTATATTTTATTAAATAATATTAGTCTCTAGATCTAATATTAAAATATTTATATAATATTTAATTTATTTAATAATATCTAGATTCTTAAATAACTATTTTAAATTTAATAAATTCTTTAATAAACATTATTTATTAATATTATCTTTTTAAACTTTATTAATTTAAAAATTAAATTATTAATTAGCTTAATTAGCTTATTTTTTATAAAAATATTTATTTTAGCTTTTTTAAGCGTCTCTTTAAATTTTTAAATATATAATTATTATTTAAATTATTCTATAGATACTTTTCTTTTGAAATATTAAATTATAATTTTTCTAATAATTTTATCTTCTAAAACTTTATAATATTTTTTATTAATATTTTTTTAATATTAATAATTAATATATTAATTATTATTAAAAATAGTTATTATAATTTTACTTATTACTTAGCTATATTTTTAATTTTTTTCTAATTATTAGTTTTTACTTTTTTATTAATATTATAATAATAATAAAATTTAAAATTATTACTCTATAGTTTTTACTATCTAGTTATAATCTACTATATAATAGAATTAGTTAATTAAATCAATATAATAGATAATAATATCTAATAATAAATATAAATAGATTTTCTTATTAAAATAATTTAAATATTAATATATTATATATTAAGTTTAACACTATTTAAATTTTAATATATAAAATATTAATTTTAATTTAATAATAAAAATTAATATACTAATCTATTTAATAATTTTAAAAATAAAATATTTTTAAAATAATATATTTACTAAAATTCTTATCTATGTATATTATTTTTAAAATAAATTTAATTAATAATATTTTTAAATAATACTTCTAATATTTATAAAAAATTTATAAACTATATTATTTAAATCTAAAAAAATAAAAGTAAATTTATTTTTAAAATCTTTTATATATTATTTATAGATTATATTTTTTAATAATAAACTTTAATTTATTTTTAAATTCTATTATAATATTAAAATATAAAAATTAGCTAGATAATTTAAACTTAAATAAATTTAAATATATTAGAAATAAAAATTTTTATTACTACTAATAATATTTTAAAGTAATATTTTAATATTAAATAATAAAATTTATTTTATTATATATATAAACTTATAAAGTAAGAGTTATTAAATAAAAATATAATATAATATAATAAATCTTAAAAATATTAGATTATAATAAATAAATATATTAAGTTTTTTATTTAAACTAGTTCTTTTTCAAACTAGAAAAGCTATTTATATAAAAAAATATTTTTTAAATTAATAAAAATATATATATATAAGTCTTTATTTTATTAATATTATAAAAAATAGTTAAGATAACTCTAATAATCTTATTTAAAAATAATATATTTTACTAATATTATTAATAAATATTATTAATTTTAAAATAATAGCTACTTTTTATATAGTTATTTATCATAATTAAATAACTATTAAATCTAAAGATATATAATTTATTAAATATATTATCTTTATAATAGATTTTTTAAAAATAAAAAGCTTTATATAAATAGAAAGATAATACTATACTAAATTAAATAAAAATAAAGATAAAAATAAAAAAATAAAAGATAAGTATATTAACAGTATTATAATAACTTGAGTTATATTTATACTTATAGATAATATAATTAAATTGTCAGAAGATTGCTTATCGCTCAGCCAATCGATACAGTAGCGAACGCTACTTAGATAAGTAAAGGCTAACTTAAAACTTCTATAAAATAGACTATCTAATTAATTATACTAATAAAGATAAAAATATTTATATAAATATATATATAACTTAATATTATATTAAAACTATTTTAGAATAAAGAACTTAGAATTTTAATTTTAGAATTAAAAATTTATATATTAAAAAAATATATAGCTAATAATATATATTCTAGAATAGTATAGAATCTATTATAAAATAGAATAATTAGTATATACTATCTAGTAGTTTATATTATAAAAATATATAATTATATAATAAATATAGTTATATTATATCTAGTATAAAGACTATAGTATAATATATATAGTAATACTATAATTATTTGTGAGGCCGTGAAGCCTTCGGTGCGCACCATGTGCCGCACCTCGCTACACTAGCCTTATAGAAAGCTTACTAAACCACTAAATAGGAATATATATATATTCTGACCTTTATATAAAAAATATTAAAGATTAGTAATTAGTTTAATTATATAATAAACTATAACTTTATTATTAAATTTTATTCTTATCTATTCTTTATATATTATTCTTATATTTTAATTACTTTTTATCTTTAGAAAAAAAGTTAGTAAGTATTAAAAAATATAATTATTACTAAAAATATCTTTATTTTAATTAATTCTATTAAATAGATTATATCTATAATAAAAGTCTAATTAAATATATTAAAAATAATAAATAAAATTATAATAAGACTAGATAAAAACTAATCTATTAATAAAGATTTAAATCTAAAAATAATATAGCTAACCTTAGAATAAGAACTTAATAATATATTAATAAAAGAATTCTAAATTATAAAAATATAATTAAATTAGAAACTCTATATTATAAATTTAAAATAATAAATCTAATAAATTTAAACACAGCTATAAGATATATTAATATTAATAGACTTTATATAGTAGCTAAATTTAAAAACTAAAAATTCTATTAATAGTAATTATAGAGAAAAGAAATTATAAATTAATATAATTTCTATAAAAAAATATTTAATAAGATTTAAATTAAAAGAATTTTATAATAAAAGAACTCTAACTAAACTTAAAATATTTATAAAATATATAGAATTATAATTTAATAGATATTTAAAGTAGTATAACTAGTATCTATATTATAAAGTAGATAAGACTTTAAATAATCTAAATTTAAAGTAATTCCTCAACTTTAATATATATTAAAAGAAAAAAGAATCAGAATAAATTATCTAAAAAAACTTTAAAATATATTTATAGCAACTATTCTATAATTCTAAATTTCTTCATATTACGGCTATATAGGATTATAGTAATATTAAATAATTAAAAAGCTAATTAATATAAAAATTTACCTATTATCTATAAATCTTAAAGAATTAAATAAATATATAGTATACTAAGAAATAACGTATAAAGCTTTTTATAATTAAAATCCTATAACTAATATAAAATAAATCATAGAAGTATCCAAAAAAATTCTAAATATATAAAGGTATAGTCTAATTTCTATAAAAGCTAGAGAATGCTATATTTAAATACTAAAAAGTAAAGAACTTCTAATATTAAAATAATTAAGACAGTAATAATAATAGATTTTAAGTAGATTTAAATCCTTACTATATAGAACTAAAAAATCTAATAAATAATAATAAAAAGTATAACTAGTTTCTTTTAAAAAAGAAAGCTATTATAAAAAAAAGTAATAATAAGAATCTAAAAAAAAGAGAATATAATAAATTAAAAAGTAACTAAACTAGGCTTATCTATAACTATTATAATAAGATAAAGCACTAAGAGAAAGAGTATTATAAAAAAAAATTTAATAATATATAAAAAGCATTTAAATTATTAAAAAACTAGAGCCTTAATACTTATATATAGTAATAGTATTAAGAATAATATAAAAGAATAATCTTAAAAGAAAGTAACTACTAATTATAAAAGCAGAACTCCTTAAGCTATTAAGCTCCATAAAGATATAGATCTTTATTAATAATAGAGCTTAGAGCAATTTTATAAATTAGAAATTTATTAAGAAGTTTATTAAAGTTATTAAAATTACTCTAAGATAAATAAAAACTATTAATAAATAAATTATTTAAATATATAAATAATACTATATAGATATAAGAGTTATAGATTTTAATAATCTAATTTAAATTAATAAGCACACCTTTTATATAATAAATATTAAAGAATATAATATAATCCTTAATATATCTTAGTTAAAGAAAGCAAATCTTAATATAGATTAGATTATAGAGCGGTTTAAATATTAAATCTATATAGTAGCTGAATAGATAAAGATAATATCTTTTTATAAAGTATATAAAAGTCTAGTAGCTAGATATATAATATATTAAATAGATCTTTAAAATATATTAAATATAGATTTATATTTATATACTATTTATATCTTAAAAAAGAATAATAAAGCATATATTATAGAAACACTATTAGATATAGAAATATCTAAATTAGATAAACTTTAACTACTAAACTACTTATCTAATTATATAGATATATTCTTAAAGATAGCTGTTAGTATATTATTTAAATATATAAAATATAACTATATTATAGACTTAAAACTAAGAATAACTCTTTTATATAAACCTATATATAGATTTATAGAAATTAAATATAAAGTCTTAAAGAAGTACTTAAGTAAAGTATAAAAAAAAGATTAAATTAGACTATTTAAAAGTTCTATAAAAGTCTTTATTTTATTTATATTAAAGAAGAATAGTAAGCTTTAATTATATATAGACTATTAGAGATTTAATACTATTATAGTAAAAAACTATTATCTAATCTTACTAATTATAAAGATATTAGACTGCTTTATAGGTGTAAAATATTTTATTAAATTAGATTTAAAAAATGTATATCACCGTATTAGAATCTAAATAAATAATAAATAAAAAACTGCTTTCTAAATCTATTATAGCTATTTTAAATATTAAGTAATACTATTTAGTTTTATTAATATACTAGTTATATTCTAAGTATATATTAATAAGATAATATTAGATCTATTAAATATTTATATAGTAGTATATCTAGATAATATTATTATATATTTAAATGATCTATAGATTTATAAAGCTTAAATATAAGAGATTATAAGCTAGTTAAAAAACTATAACTTATATTATAAGTAGAGTAAATATAGCTTTAGAGTAGATACTATAAAATATTTTAGATTTATTATAAATTTAAAAAGAATAATAATAGACCTAGATTAGATTTATATTATTATAGAATAATCTAAATTATAATCAGTTAAAGAGATATAATTATTTTTAAAATTTATAAACTT
>MJVA01000192.1:12873-24810 GCA_001939245.1 Talaromyces wortmannii
ACAGGTGTCCTCACAGGTGTCCTCACAACAGGTGTCCTCACAGGTGTCCTCACAACAGGTGTCCTCACAGGTGTCTCAACAGGTGTTCTGTATGTATATAATGTAAAACCAGCATGGTCTGACTCTTTGACTTCCAAGTTCATTCTATATTTCATTTAGTATCAAAATTCGCAAAAATGAGTGGCAGGTGTGGATGTCGAGTGGAGCACCCTACGATGGTAACATGGAAGTGTGGTCATCGGACCTCTGTGCCGCCAACACCCATAACACATTACTGTCCAATTGCCCAAGCAAGGAACCCTCCTCGAGTGTGTGACACTGTCGAACAAGTATATGCAGCGTCATATCACAATCGACGCCAAGATTGTCCGAACTGTATGAAAAAGAAACCGAATCCAAAGCCTAATAGCGGCAATTCTAGTGGTGGCAGTAAAGGATCCTCCAGCCTACAAAGCCAACCCACAAGCATCACAGCAAGTGCTTAACGTTTCTGAAAGTTTCAGTAAGTGTCTCCTCCTAGGTATTAAAAGAAGTAACTCGTGATCTCATTATCTTTCGTTTCGCAAATTAGAAATGCAAAGTGCTTAGCAAATTATTCCAGCAGGAGATGGAGGTTGAGGAGAATTGTCTTGATCGACGAGAAGACATATACTCGCACAATGTGACTGGTGAATGGAGGACTCTATCCAGGATTGTTGCCTAGTGTGCTAATGGTTCTGATTTGTTGGAGAACCGCCATTTGCTTGTAACATGATGACTCATAACCATTGCAATGATATCTCTGATTCATTTCCACCATGTGCCCAAAATCAGGCCAAAGTATAGAATAATCTACCCACTTCGGTAGTATAATGCTTGAATAAGAATTTCTGTCTCAATGGATGGTGATAGTAGTTCATTGAATATAGGCTTTGTATTGGCCGTATACTGGAACACCAGCTATCAGTTCCTCGAAAGACGGTAGTCGATGCTGTCCTTGGGCAGGATTTGGAAGCTGAATAGAAGGCTGCGGCGGTGGGTGAGGTATGGTTGTTCGAGATGAAGGTGACAACGAAATACAATGATTAATCTTTGGCAAACAATGGCGTGGTTTGGATTTCAATGTCATGTTTCTCTTAGCACGCAGCTCAACGGGACCCTCTGACCGACCAAAAGAAACGACACCCGCGCGTCGAGCCATTTCTTGCTTGCCCAGCTCCCAGTGCATGGCCTCTACAGCTCGCCATGGAACAGCCATTTCTTGAGCGATTGTGGCCCACATATCTGCTTTAAGACTTCAATAATTAGTTTCTTTCAGCCATCTTTGGGCGAAACACGGTTTCAGTATACCTCTCATAAATCCTAGCAAGTAGATCCTTCTTTTTCTCGTCCCATTCAGGTCGCTCAAGATAGTTCTGATAATGCAATCGACAGCTAAGTGGACTCCGTCCAGGCAATTGCCTACTGATTGTCTCCCACGTAATTTGCTTCCCTCGCAAATCAATGATCAACGCATCTTCTTCCGGCGACCACTTAGATTGCTTCTTGGCGGACACTTCTAGCAATTGGGACGAACTCTTTGTGTTCCCTGCTGTCATCGTCGTCGTTGCTGCTTGACAGTCTCCGGGTTAACGATAAAGGCGATGAGAGAGGATTGACTGGCTTTGCGGTTATGGTTGTTGCCTTCGGTGCAAAATGCGATTTTTATCCTCGAATCGAGTCTGGGTTGGAAGGCGCGTGTGATGGCTTCTGATCAGGTCAGCTAGTATCCCCGAATAAGTACCTGCTTCTTTCCTTTGTGTAAGCCACTCCATCGACCTAGGCTGCTAGTTTACGCGACATTAAAAAGGAACGATTGGATGAGACTCTATGCGATTGGATGAGACTCCATGCGACTTGATGAGACTCCATGCGACTTGATGCGACTCCATGCGACTTGATGCGACCAGTGGCAGTGGTACTGAAGTACACGCTTGCTTGCACACAGGAAATATAAGTACGCATACTCGGACTTTCCTTTCGCCTATTGTAAAGACTTCGGAGACCCATTCATTGGCGGGATGGCTATTCCAAGGCTGGTCTACTTCATACTTTCCATATTACTCCTTTGCATCGGGCTGGCAAGGTGCTTCTTAGCCATCCGAAATGCCAATCCAAACGCTGTCTGCAAACGCGGAGATATTTATCTATCATTTACGCTTTTGTTACCGGTGATTACTCTCCTTATTTTCAGTTGGACGATGAATAACTTAGCAAGTTAGTAGAATAATATTTCTAGAGAATGACGCTGACCTGTCGGAAGTGTTATATTATCCTCTTGCGACATACATTCTTTTTACACCAGCTAATGAAGTACGACAAATTATACATTTCTTTCAAAAGATTATCTGACAGACCATTAGTTTATTTGGCTATATGCACTCTGCAACAAGGTGTTCCATGCGGAAAGTCTCCGTGCGTACTGCATCTACATTGGTTTGGCGTCACTTATTTGGAAGTTTTTTATTGTTCTGTGTGGCATTGTGTCAACAGCATTTCGGAAACAGCTTCTCTTTTACTTCTTTCTCGACTATACCTTTTTTGCGGTTGGACTTTGGTGGTTGTCACGCTTGGCTCCCTCTGGCATGGCAGCTCGGAAAAAATTGTATTTCAGTTTTTATTTCTCTTTGATCATACCGCTGGCGATTCTCATCACAGCAATCCTTGCATTGCATACAGACCGGTGGGCCATTTGTACCGAGGTGAGGCTCTTTTAAGCTTAGCTGGGTTGGCTTGCTAACCATCAAAAAAAAGGCACTATTACTTCTCATAACTAGCTGGTCTTTTAGGCATCTGGTCTCACCATGGAATACACCAGGCGCTGATGATGTAAGAATTGGGGCCCACGAGTTGAGTACGTATCCGAACAACATTTCGCCGAATAGAGATTCGTACCATGCCTTTTGGTGGGAAATTTCACATTCATGATGGACGTTTTGTAACTAGTAATTCTTTGATTTTAAGAGAAAAAAAATTACGTCCTGCGAAATCGTCTAGTCTAAAGTACAGTATAGCGTGCTGAAAGAAACTGAAGTACCATTCATGCTGAGCAGTAGATGCCAGCAGCCTTACCCATTCTCTCAAAAATTCTACAGTAGTAGAACTTCAACGCCTTTCCTGACCAATTAACTAGTTTTGAATGCACTGATGCCTAAACCGTATTACGACCCCACCATTAACATAATTTTTTTTTCTAATGAGGAATGCCCCACCATCCTCTCTAATCTGATCATGTGAGATGACTTTCGTGAAACACGATCAATAAGCCTACATATTTGCTTTTTCTAATTGTATCACCTCCGTTTCTTAGGTAACTATTTCCAACGTTCAATATTTGCGAATTCAGAGCTGATGAGCCTCTATTCAGGCAGATCTTGGCTGCATACCAGTGCAAGTCATTCCATACCGAAATACTCAAGTCCCACTCACACAATTGTGGGATGGCAGAAACCGAAGACCTAGGAATCCCAGTTGATGACATCGCGGATGACCCGGGTAAGCTTGAAGAAAAGGCAAAACTCGAGGTAGGATTAACAAGTCAGGAAATGGGTTCGTAACTGAAAAAATTTCACAGACTGGAGAAGATGTCGTGGCGGACAAAGATTGGGAAATTGTGAATCGATTCGAGTCACTGGATACTGTGCGCGCCGTTCTTCTACAAAACCGTACACCGGGAGGTGTAGCCAGAGTCAACGGCAATCCATCAAAATACACATTGACAAGCAGAGTCACGGGGACAGTCCTTGTTGCCGCAAAGCCGGGTGAGAAGCTCACACTTGTTGGGAATCCGTATGTTCTACGATTTCGCCGGCGTCAATAAAGCGATTGACGTACCCAATCAATTCGTCCGCCAACTTATGTGATAATTGCACGTTTGCGCTCCACCCGATTTGCGAATCGATTTTGAGGTCTATTGATGGTAAAGCGTCATGCCATGGATACATAAGTTGTATGTGCGGGCAAATCGATTGATATTCTTGTAACAACCCGAGGATTCGTCCAAGTTGGTCTGGGTTCGATGATATGGTCTGGTACTGTTGGAGAAATCCTACTAGGTGAACAGTATGCAAGTCAAGGACTGATTGAGGGTGTTGGCTTGCGAGGACTGAAACCTGCAGCCCGGGTATGTCGTCTATTTTCAGTATTATAGGCTGTTCGTGTATGTAGTTGTGAGCCTGATTTTGAGACGAAGGGGCAGTCTCTCGTACTGGCGAATCTATACAAAGCAGGTTAGCATTCATCAAAGCGTAGTGTATGGGCATTCATACTAGGAGGTGAAACAGAACGATTCCGACTGACGCTTGTCTTGCCCGGTTTACGTTTTCTGCTCCTATAACCTAGCTATTCTCAGTTTCAATAACTCTGAGGCTAAGGATTAGGGTTATGGGGAAGGGGAACGAACTTCGCCCCTGGCCTGAGCGAGGTGGGATTAATTCCTCAATTCCATACTCCTTGATAAACTCATCCGCAAGATCCCGTAACCCTTTTTTCTTTAGAGTGTTATTCCACCATCTTCGAAGCTTCGGGATAATCTCTTCGGATTTAAGCAGCGCGAGTTTCGAAATGGGCCACGTTATCATACATAGAAGTAATACCTGAGACTTCAGTTCGCGGTCCCGATAGATGTGCTTGAGTAGATCAGATGCGTTTTGCAGTTTGTATTGATGAGACCTAGACAGGTCCTTGGGTGGCCCATTCCGGATGAGATCACAACACTGTTGGATTGATTTGTGATAGCTGTCTGTCAATGTGCACGGACCATCGTCTAACAGGTTCTCAGTGTATGAAATAGCCTTGAAGAAATTTTCGGGAGCTTTTGCTGCCATGGTAAAACAAATGAGCAATGACTGTGTTGTAAACGTCCTTGTGTAAATGTGAGACTCTGTGGGAATGTATGAGACTAAATGAGACTGCATGCGAATAAATGAGACTTCGTGCGAATAAATGAGACTGCATGCGAATAAATGAGACTTCGTGCGAATAAATGAGACTGCATGCGAATAAATGAGACTTCGTGCGAATAAATGAGACTGCATGCGAATAAATGAGACTTCGTGCGAATAAATGAGACTGCATGCGAATAAATGAGACTTCGTGCGAATAAATGAGACTGCATGCGAATAAATGAGACTTCGTGCGAATAAATGAGACTGCATGCGAATAAATGAGACTGCGTGCGAATAAATGAGACTGCGTGCGAATAAATGAGACTGCATGCGAATAAATGAGACTGCGTGCAACACTACTGCACGGATATGCCATAGTTTCGTCTGGGGGAATGGATTTTCCATCTCCTATTGGATGAAATTACTAGCTTCAGACAACACTTGTTTGTGATTGGTCTTATGGCCTGCTCCAAGACTTCATGACATGTATACAATATCAGTGTCGACCACGACTGAAAAAGGATAAACATTTCTGAGTATACCCCACCGCTATCATAGTTTCTCTCCATACCATCAATCTGGACAGTCAATATGCCCACATCTAGTTCTGCTAGGTGGAGTAATCGGTCAACTCGTATCGATGCTCAGAAAAGTAAAGCATCACAGCTGCTCTTTCATGCAACTGTATAAGATACATAGATAAGCCGTTCTTACCAGGGACTGGTATGAAGATATATAGACAGAACGTCTTTAACTACATATATACGGTCCCACCCATGTTACCAGCTTCAGGTCATGAAAAAGACCCAAGACCAATCCCAATAGGCTGACAACTTCCTCTTCGATTCATCTTGACGTACAACGTCTCGTGTTCCGTAAGTTCGCCCTATGCTAAGCTTTTCCTTCTCGTACTGACCGTGTCAAGTGCAACGGAGCCTACTTTTGAACACTTTATTTAAGCCTTACGCTACCGCAGCTGAAATGGAGTCGGTAGATGTACTGTCTCGGGAGGTGACGGGAGTACTTGAAGAAATACATGGACGACTTCGAATCGTCGAAGAGATCCACCAAAACCAAATAGCTGCTCTTCAAGAAGAGATTGGAAAACTAAAACAAACCCTAGAAAGTCGCGAAGAGATCCACCAAAAACAAATAGCTGCTCTTCAAGAAGGGGTTGGAAAATTAAAGCTTGGGGTGTACTATGTCACGCAACAACTTGGATTTATGGTGAAAAATGGTTCACCTGCAGCCGATGGGAAGGGATGGGTAGTGGTGCCTAGCTTGGACCGGGTTTTTGGAACAAAGGAAAACAACTAAGCTCAGATCCTGGAGAAATACTGTATCAAGTGTAGACTAAATTTCACAAGTCTTTATTTTTCAGATTCCTGCAGCTCGCCTGGCCTGTAAGCTACTGAGATCCGCGACAGTAGGAAGAAATGACGGCCATCTGACTATGGAAGGAGCGTACCACTAAGGCCCGTACATGTAGGTGCTCGAACAAGATAACGATAAAAAGCAAGTTCATCATCACTTGAGCCTACAACAGGGCCTCGTAGTACAATTCATCGGTTCCTTTTCTTCTAGCCAGTAACAGAACGAAAGAGCCTCCTCTATCTAGTTTAGAATGAATAGCTCATACAGATAAGCAATAATTTAGGGCGCCATGCACGGTCTTTGTTAGTTGCAGCTGATATGCAGGTGGCTGAATACTAGTGGCAACGAATACACATCGAAGCTAGTTGTCGTGGAGTCCACCGTGGTCTGGGCACATCGATCTTAAGCTGCGACCCCTTTAATGATCATGTGCATTGCGTTGGCCCGATGCTTCGTTATTGATGGAAATTGCAATGGTAATCGAGAAGAGTAAGCGCGGTATGCGCAAAAAAAATGGTGAGCCACGAAGATAAAAGAAGTCAGCTCCTCTCTTTTCAGTCGCTCCACCGTGAGGCTTAAGGTGCTCTTTTCCAAAACAACATATTCAGTATCACAACTTTCAAAATTGTTTTCAATTCTTAAGTATGGCTGCCTCCAACCTGGTACACAAAGCACCTTCAGGTGTTCACACGGCATACAACGCTGGTTCACAATATGTCACGGTTGGACAGCTAACGGAGCTCCTGGAGGCCGTGCTGAAAGCCAAAGGGCAATCAAGTTCCGGTCAGCTCCAACCCATTGATGTAGAACAGGGAAGAGGTAAGGTAGCATCTCTCTCAGTAGTTCTGTTATTGACGAACACCAGTGATGAACTCTCCCGCATCTTCCTTATCTTCACCTGAAGATCAGTTACCTGCCGGGTCCAAGCATCTACTGCCGCTCCTACTGCAACTTGTGAACTGCGGACACCCATATCCTGTCGTACATCGAGATTGGGACGATGAAACAGAAATCGATGACAGTTCACAGTACGAACTACAACGATTCTCAGAACCGAGATGCGTGGAAGCTGAGGCTCCCTCTGACACTCTACAAGCGGCGCCTTGGGAGCCCATCACGAGAAAGGACCTCTCGCAGCTACTCACTGACGTGGTTGAAATGAAGTCGCATTCTATACCGGATGGCCCTGGGCCAGCTGGTCCTGATAGAGACGAAAGTACGGAACAAAAAGAGGGTCGGCCTAGGGTCTGTGCTTCGAAGATGGAGTGGAAAACAGTTAGTGAAATGTGAGTGTGCACGCCTTGATATGAAAATTCTGCTGAAGATTGTATCTAGCTGGGATCCTAAAGAATATGCGTACAAAGTTTCCAATTCTCCTCTAGTCCAAGATGTGACTAATCTAGACGAGTATATTTTTGTTGTTCGTCGACGAATTGGTACACATTTTACATTCATTTTTTTGGAAAAGCATAGCTAATGATAATCTAGACAAAAAGACAGATGGTGCAACTTACTTCGTTGATGTTAAATCACCTAGCCTGCGAGACATCCTAAGAGTAGTTTTGAAGGATATCGGAACAGTGGATCTTGAGATAGATAAGCCCGCAGTACGTCGTTGCCCGGGCATATGAAAAACCACTTTTAGCTAATGGAACATAGATCGAACGGAACACTTTATATCACTTCCTTCAGGAATTGAAAGACTATGCGAGACCTAATTCAGGGGCTAAGGTCTCCGCAGAGGCCATCCTTCACCTGAACTTGCTGGTACAGCATCTAGAAGAAGCCTACCAGTCGACTACAGAGCGGCTTCATTCTCTTGTGAACTGTCAAAAAATCACTTGGGACCTTTTATGGGCTCTTTTTAAACCAGGCGCATTGCTCTTCATGACATGTCCATCGACTGGTCTTTCCCGATGTGTTCGATATAGCTCCGGCGAGGAAAAGAAAACCATCAGAAACGTGGACTGTTTTACAGTGCAGGGCCATTACCTCGATTTTGATGGAGATATTTTTGGCGAGTCCACCGAGACTTTGCAGATCGACCTTTTTCGAGGCGCAAAACGCATTGACAGCCTTCCGGTGTATCCTCTAGATAGCCACTCTGACCCAGCCATTCGGACACGTCTGGTATCCAACGGCCAGAGATTTGTCTCGCTCATGGCCACCCATCACCGTCGGTATGAAGGGAACATGTTCGTCCTGTTCGAAAAGGAAATGATGAAACTACCTATCAAAAGCGACATCATAGTTGACGCCAAGACATTCCGTGAGATGAACCCCAATTATCCCAAACTCGAGACTAAGAAGCCGGATTCTTTTGATATGTGGGGGGGCACGCGGGAAGGTGAAATAGAGGGCCGCGTGCAGCATAACGGTCTTGATGTTGGCGCAATGAAAGAAGTTGATCTTATTAGATGCAGCCCTACGGTTCTCGGGTTCTCGTTGAATGAAAAAGTCTGGGGCGAGTTCTCCATCACCAACAAAATCATCAACAAGAAAAAAGGGCGCTGATAGTATTTATCTAGGAGAATTTGCCGTGGAAAATATTCAAGAAGCTACATTCTCCAGTGCTGCTTTTGAAATGCTGAGCATTCCGGAAGAGAAAAAGAGAGTCATCAAGGCCCTTACTAAAAGCCGTGTTGATGCATCTGACAGGGTACCTTTCGACGACATCATTGCAGGAAAGGGTCAAGGAGTGGTCATTCTTTTGCAGTACGTGGCCACACTTTGCTGCACTTGCTATGCTAATTAATCATGTACTAGTGGGCCTCCAGGCACGGGGAAGACACTGACGGCTGAGGCTATCGCACAATTGCTTCAACGACCACTCTATAGCGTATGAGCCTGCCAGTTGAAACAATACCCGCCCGCTAATTTTGCTAGATATCTTCCGCAGACCTTAGCGCAAACGCGGAGCAACTTGAGGTCCAACTGACTCGGCACTTCCGCATGGCCCGTAGCTGGAGAGCGGTTCTCCTGTTAGATGAGGCGGATGTGTATTTGCAACAGCGTGACGGTATGCAGCTGGAACGCAATCGTCTCGTCGCAACCTTTCTTCGCACGCTTGAGTATTACAGTGGAATTTTTTTTCTCACGACCAATATGCTGGGAACCTTTGACACGGCCATCATTGATCGCATTCAGCTCAAGCTGCCGTATGAAAATTTAGATTATTCAGCGAGACAAAAAGTGTTCTGTTATTTCTTAGAGCAAGCGAATGCGCAATTTGAGGAGGATGATCTTGGTCAGTTTGTCGAAATCGGCTTAAATGGTCGTCAGGTACGAGGTCAAGGGGATTGAGTTGGCCAAAAACTGACACATCCTTAGATCAAAAACATTGTGAAGATCGCCCATAATGTTGCATCCAGCGAGAATGTCAGAACAACCACAAATCACTTACGAGCTGCTATCTCAGCGAACGGTTATACCATCCCGACTAAAGGTACCATAACGAGTGATGACGATCTGTATGCTGCATAACTGCAGCGGTCAGTTCTAGTCATGCGTCCCTGGAAGATCGAGAAAGAGCTCCACAATGTATTTAATCTGGAAGTGTCCTTGATAGTGTTGGTCTTTTGCTAGTCACTGGGCTGTTGTCAAGTAAAGGAATGGAAGAGCGAGCTAGGAATTTTGTATACAGAATGTTATAATCTTTGTCCGTAGCTAGTTTTATCATCGTGTTTCAACTAGGCGGCCCAAAGCGCTTTTTAGGGTGGCAGGTACCGGTGTTCTGAGACTTGATTTGTTTCCAAGATTTAACCACCTACTGCTCGGTCATGAACTCTTTACAGTATTCTTACTGTCCCGACGAGGCCAAGCAATTATTAGTGATGGTGCAAAGCGATTATGCGCATCTCTTTTTCGGATGTTTTCAACTAAGATTGCCTGGCCCATGTCGATCAACTTGCTGAACTAGCTAGTTGACCAACTGCATTAGCTCTTATAATGGAACATGGTTNAACTAAGATTGCCTGGCCCATGTCGATCAACTTGCTGAACTAGCTAGTTGACCAACTGCATTAGCTCTTATAATGGAACATGGTTGCTAACTCCTGATTTTCGGGAAGACAAGGCTGAGGCAGGGAGACAACCCTGCATCATGCGGCTTTTAAAGCTAGTAATCGTAGACTAACAAATCAAAATATTCAAAAGCTGGTTGGTCGAGGTCCACACGACTAGGTGATTGATACCATGTCTATATATGAATAGGTTAAACATATAAAGGGGGCCAGTGATCATCTCCTCCGAAAACAATCCATAATCTACATTTTTATTGTTGATACCGATTTCCTCTCCGAATGGCAACCCACACGATAAGTCAACAAGGAGAGTTTAGCACGGAATCCTNAATCTACATTTTTATTGTTGATACCGATTTCCTCTCCGAATGGCAACCCACACGATAAGTCAACAAGGAGAGTTTAGCACGGAATCCTGTGCGATGCCTATGGTGGATCCTGAAAGGGAGATTTGGATTAACTCAATTGTCCAGTTCACGAAGTGGCTTGATTCTCTAACCATCAGTATCTCGCGAAAAATAGTGTATACCTTCATTTCTGCAGTGGAGCCCAATAAGAGACAAGAGTTCTCATACAAGGGAGAGAACGTACCGGAATGGTGGTGTCCCGGTCTTCGGTATTACCGGCCAAGTAAACTCTATTTGAAAGGTCCGTTGCCCAAGTTGGGAATATTCTTTACGCTAACAGATTTAAGAGTTAAAATCACTCTTAATTCATATTCTTCAAAATGAAAAAATCCCTACGGATGTTCTTCAGATCGCTGTGGGCTGTCAAGATTCACTATCAGGTTTCAAGCAATTAAAAGACATCTTGAAAGATCGGAGAGAATTTCTATCGAAAATATATCCGCGGAGCAGTCTGGCCATCGGTCATGTGTCCTCTGATGAGGAGCAATCTTGTGAGAACCAAGAAGAAGTGAGGGCCTCAAAAAAGAGAAAGAGAGAGGATGAGACTGAGGATGAGAACTCTCATCGAGAGAATTCTTGCCAATCTGCACGTGATTATGGAGAGAATGAAGAGGTTCTGCATGAAAACTCCGGGATTTTGACTGGGAAAGAGATTTTATCAAAATATCGCAAGAATACCGGGTTCTCTTCATACTATGACTTGCCACCTTGGACGGATGGATACTACCATTGCCCTGGTGTATGCGGCCACCCGCCAACTACCGACGTGAACGAGTACAAGAGATACCTCGACTCTCACCTTACGCCTTACAAATGTATGCTGTGTAGACCGGCGGGAAAAGTTTTCCATGACTCAGCTTCTTTCTGGTTTCATCTTTGTGAGCGGCATGGTTTTACTCTTAGTGGAGATCAGGAGCTGGGAAACGAATTGAAGAAAACCCAAGGGCGTCGGGTTGGTAACCATGGCTTCCTAGAGTATAGTCGGGATGTGTTTTGTAATTACTTGTGACTCCAGTTTTAACTAATTGACAATTATTAAACACATTAAACACCTGGATGGGGCGCTGATCCGACCTAGGCGTGTGGACAGAAAGATTTTTTTCCGACTTACCAATAAGGACATGAACGCTCGGCTCTTCTGCACCATTTTCAAATAATCAGCTGAAGACCAACACATACCAAAAGAAGACATTGACGAAGAAAATGTCGAGCAACTTGCAATTGAGTTCG
>MJVA01000914.1:3349-13371 GCA_001939245.1 Talaromyces wortmannii
TTTATATATTAATAAATAGTATAAGTTTAAATATAGTATTTAATATTAGCTTTTATTGCTAGTTAAAAATATTTCTAGTATATAATTACTAATATTTAGTCTTTACTAAAGTGGCTATTTTATATATTATTATAATTATTCTTTATAATTTCTAATTATAAAGCTTTATCTAGTAAAATATAGACTATATTTTTATATTAAAATAGACTACTATCTCTAATATTCTAATTTAAGTTTTTAACTCTATAAATGTCTTCTTAAAGATTTTTTAATTTTTTTTATATAAAGACGTCCTTTTACTAGTAAATCTAAAGAAAAGTCTTTATATCTAGCTTTATACTAATATAGATTATCTTAGTCTTTATAGCTTTAATAGCTAGAGATTATAGTATTAGAAGCTCTAGATCTTTTATATCACTAATAATAGTACTCTTATCTATAGAAGTATTCTTTTCTTTAGATCTATAGATCTTAATTTTACTAGTAGTAAGAAGGTCTTTTTAAGCTTTTTTAATATACGCTATTTTATTTATAGAGTTTGTATATATTTAAGAGAGAATATTTAATTCTTTATTAGTAGTAAATATTTCTTTATAAAGCTTTTTCTATAATATAAAAAGCATTATTATTTTATTTTTAATATTATTTATATAATTAAAACGCTAGCTTAATATATTTATAAGATTTTTTAATCTAAGATAATACTTTATATTAAAATTAAATATTAAGAGATATTTTATCTATTAGATTTAATACCTAGACAATACCTTCATTATAGTAAAATATTATAGATTATTATAATCTATTAGAACCCTTACTAAGTATTAATTATCTTTTAAATATTACCACTAGTATATAAACGCATCAACTATAGCTATTAGTTTAGTATTATAAGTTTTATATCTAATCTCTAATCCTTATAGCTTTTAAGATTAATAGATAATAAGATATTACTTATTATTTTTATATAACTAGATAAGCACTACTCTTAGAGTATTTTTTAAGATATCTATCTCTAGCCTTATAGACCTAGTAGGATTAAAATACTAAAGTAAGAGCTCTTAATAAAATAAAATTTTAAATTTTTTAAATACTTTTAAAACTTTAAGATTTAATAAATTAGAATCTTTTTTCTATTTTTAATATTTAGAAGCCTTATCTAAAGCTTTTTTAATAAATTTAATTAATATTCTTGTTATCTTTAAAAACTTAGATATAAAGTTATAATAAAAGTTTATAAATCTAAGAAATGACTGGATTTTTTTTATAATCTATAGTTTAGGCTACTTTTTAATAATTTAAACTCTAACTTTTTTTATTATTATATCTTTAGGATTAATATTAAATTCTAAATACTTAATAATATTAATATTAAAGCTATACTTATTTAATTTATAATATAGCTAATATTTTTTTAGTCTTTATAGTATTTTTTAAATCTAGATCTTATAGTTCTTAAGATTATTAGAATAGATTACTATATTATCTAAATAGACTACTATATAGGTATTTAGTAGATTTAATATAGCTTTATTAATATAAGCCTAGAATGTTATTAGTATATTTATTAATTTAAATAGTATTATATTATATTTATAATAGTTATATTTTGTTTAGAAAGTAGTTTTTTATTTGTTTTTTTCTTTTATTTTTATATAGTGATATATATTTTTAAGATTAAGTTTAGTATAAATTTTAGCTTTTAATAGTCGATCTAAAGTCTCTAATATTAATAGAAGTAGATATTAATTCTTTATTATTATAGTATTAAGGCCTTGATAGTTAATATATAGTTAGAGATTTCTATTCTTTTTTAGAATAAATAATATAAAAGCTCTAGTTAGACTTTTTAATAATTTTATCTAGTTTTTCTCTAGAATAGTCTTTAGATAGATTTTTAAAACTTTCTATTTAGACTTAATAAGTCTATATATTAGTTTATAAGATGGTGTAGTGCCTAGTTTAAGATTAATAGTATAGTTATAAACTATATATTTAAGTAATATATCTGTAGCTTTTTTTAAGAAAATATTTTTATATTTTTAAAAGTATTTTAGGAGCTTTTATTTTAATTTTATTATTAATTTCTATTTTTTAGATTTGTCTAGTAGTATTTTAATATATTTTTTACTATTAAGTCTAGCTGTATATAGCCTTAATTTGTTAGTTTAAAGGATATTAAGTAGTATTTAATATATAATATATCTAGCTAGAAGCTTTTTTTATATTTTATATAGTATTAGAATTTTAACTCTTTCTATACTAATATAGAATTAGTAGATCTAGTAATTAATAACCTAATTTATATTAAGATTTATTATTTAAAATTATAGTATATCTAGTATAAGATTATAACTATTAATATCTATTATATTTAATATATAGTCTATGGTTTAAGATAGACTTTTAGAATCTATAGCTTATATATTTAATTTATATCTATTATAGGTCTAGATCTAATATCTATTAATAGTTTTTACTCTTTAGGGTGTTTTATATAAATAAAGTTCTAGCTTTTCTATTAGGCTTTAATTTATAAAACTTTTTTAGATCTTATTATTTATAAGTGCTTAAAATGTTAGAGCTTTAACTATATTTAAAAACTTTATTTTAGCTACTAGAAGCTATTTTAATTTAGAGTTATTTTTAAATATAATATTAGAATTAATCTTTAATATAGCTACTATATCTAATAGCTAGGATTCTAGTTTTTTAAATTATTTATATCTCTCTAGCTCTTTCTAATTTTTAAGTTTAGATATTTTCTAGACTAATAGCCTAGTTAATTATATTTAAAATAATTCTAATTATTTATATTATTTTTATATTGATCTTGGCCTTTAATATTTTTTCTTAGGAATCTCTCTTAGGATCTAGATCTTATATTAAGTCTTTATTATCTATCTATTAGCTAGTCCCTTGGCCTATTGCTATTTTTAGATCTATAATATAGTAGGGTAGATCTTTTCTAATATAATGCTTTAGCTTTTTATTATTTTAGTATTAAATCTTTTATTTTTTAGAGAAATGTGATAATTATTTTATAATTATCTAGTTTATCTTTATACTTTTAAGCTTTATTTTAAATATTTAGAAGGATCTTAACTTAAAGTTATTTTATTTGTTAGTCTTCTATATACTTGATATCTGTTTGTTCTTTTTATATATAAAGGTATTATGTAAATTTATATATAGATTATTTTTTTCTTTATTTAGTGTTAGTATATTGGCATAGGGCTTTAATTTAAAGGATATTAGAGTTATTAAAGATTCGTTGTAAATAGCTCTTAAAATTATTTTAATTTATATTTACTATATCTTTACGTTCCTTTTAGAATATAGAATATTATAGAAAATAGGATTAATCTAGATTATCTATTACTTTATTAATTTTATATTTTAGATATATAGTGTACTATCTTAAATATCTTTTAAACTAAAATTTAGCTTTTTCTATAAATATTTTATATTTGCTATAGATCTTACTAATATAAAAATTATCTATTTTAAATCTTAGAGAATATTTATCTATAAAAATATTGATTTAAAGATGCTTTTTTTCTATAATTATATTAGTGGTAATAGGGTTTTAAATTTAATTTTAAATTTATAATATTTTTTGTTTTAGCTTCGCTATATAGATTTATTATTTAAGATATTTACTAACTTTTTTTAATTTAGAAAGTAGTATAGAGTCTAACTATTTTTTTATAAGTTAGATAGATATCTTTTTTAGGTCTAATAATATAGACTTAGATATTTAGACTTGTGTCTAGCTTTTCTTTTATAGTATTTCTATAAGGATTAGATTATTTATAGACTCTAGTTAAGATAGTATTTATTTAGATTTGCTTGGGTTTTGCTTAGAGATAATAGCTATAGATATTCTTCTTATATTAACTATTTTTAATACTTACTAATTCTTTATCTAAAGGTATGGAGTAATTAGAATATAAGAGAGTTATTTAGAAAGTAGGTAAAGTATTAGATTTAATAACTAAATATATGTGTAGATATATATATAAACTGATTGTTATTAGTGGCATATTCGTTGTATGTGCGGTAGAAGTAATTCCTCGCTCCGCTAGTGCCTTAACGAATGTCACGTGAGGCTTTCCGAGGGTGCCGAATGTGCACCAAGGGGTTATATACTAGATATAACGTCTAGAGCCTCACAGGGTAATGGCTATAGATGTTTTTTTTATATTAATTATTTCTAATACTTGCTAATTTTCTATCTGAAGGTATGGAGCAATCAGAATGTGAGAGGGTTATTTAGAAAGTAGATGAAGCACTGGATTTGGTAACTAAATGTATGTGTAGATATATGTATAAACTGATTACTACTGATAGTATATTCGCTGTATGTGTAGTAGAAGTAATTCCTTGCTCCGCTAGTGCCTTGGCGAATGTCACGTGAGGCTTTCCGAGGGTGCCGAACGTGCACCGAGGGGTTATATACTGGATATAACGTCTGGAGCCTCACATAATCTTAGATCTAAGTCCAGAACTATTATAGACTCATTATTAGTTAGCAAGATTCTTACTTATATAATAACTATCTTATCTAATTCACTTTAGATCTTTTTAAAAGCGAATTATAATTGTAAAATTATTTATCTAAATAGACTATATAGTAGTTATAGGATTCTACTCAGAATCAACTAGAAAACTACTCGTTACCAAGATAATATAAACATGTGTGAATAGAAAAAAATAGATTATAAGATTTCAAGAATAATCCGCTTGAGGCTTCTTAATCTATAAAGGAAGGCCTCAAGCTTATAAGTGTAATCTAAGAAGTATTCTTACTTCTTAATTAGGTTGTATAATGCGAGTATGCGGGATAAACCCCTCAATTATGACATATCACAATTGAGGTTATTCCCGAGACCTGAGGATCTGCAGGATCCTTGGCCAATTGGAACAGACTAGTATGCAGGGCCTCACAATTAGGTCGTTATATAACGGTTGAGTACGCAAATCCCTTGATATTGTCGTTATCTATATCGGAAATATTGGTCTTATACTCGCTCTCTTTTTTAATCTTATTAGGTTTGTTAGATTTAGTAATTTGTGCCTGCTCTAGCTTCTTAGAATTAGGATTTACTTTATTTTTGAGGTCTTTAACTATATAGTTATGTATATATTTTATCTTAGGATGTCTTGTATACTTTTCTTATAGATTCCTTATATTCTTAGGATTAAATTTAAATCCTTTTTTATGCTTCTTAGGATTTACATAAAGACAATTTATAAATCTATATTCGTGGTCATATTTACCGGTTGGATATAGCCTTTACCGGTCTTGTTTCTTGTTATCTCTTTCCTTATTGGGATGATTAGTTTCTAGTTGACGATTTGCTTCTGATTGGTTCTGGAAAGTGGTATTAGCCTGCTTTCTAGGGTGCTTTTTTGCTTGTTTAGTATAAGTAAGGAATTTCTTAAGTAAATTAGAAAGCTTTGGTAATTCTTCTTCTCTAGTTTGAGAGTTGATGAGCTTAGTGTTCTAAATTTAGAAAAAATGAGGTATAATATACTTAGTGGTAAGTATAAAATCCTCTATATGGTGTTTATCTTGCATATTAGGTAGATTAGTCTTTTTATATTTATTAACAATGCTCTTCTATCTCATGGCCTAAGCCTCGGGATTATGATTTTTCGGTATTCTTGTGATTTGATAATATTGTTTAATAAGATTGATTCTTTCTTGCTTTATTGTTATAGAGAATAATTTAGATAGCTTCCTTAATTAATTATAAATGTTATCTATATTCTAAATATAAACGTGGTTCTTTTTATAAAGATGCTTGTTAATATAGATGTCTATAATCTCTATATCTCTTTTATAGTGTTTCTAAGCTTTATATTTAATATAGAATTGTTCCAACTTAAAGGATCTGTCTAGGGGCCGACTCAGAGTTGAGTTAGAGCCTATTTTAGTTGCTGGTTTAGAAGATAAATCTGGTTCTATTAATATAGGCTTAGAAGACTCTTTTAATATATTAATATATTACTAAATACCCTGCACTATAGCAACTCTTTTAACTTTATATATCTATTCTTTCCAATCGATGTGGTTACTTAGAACAGTATCAACTTTCTTAGATTCTTCTGATCTTATATTGTCGAATTGATTTAGATGATGGGAATAGCTTTAGGAGTCTAATTCTCTATTAATAAAGCAAGCGGTACAACGATCTTATATTTGAATATCAACTTAGCGTCAAATAATTGCAAGATAGGTCAATTATATAGGCATAACCAGGCTCATAACTGATAAACTGCGGGATCTTGGCACTGCTTAATAAGTCAGCAGATGTAAGGTTGTTTGTCTGGATAGACTGTATAGTGGTTATAGGATCCTACTCGGAACCGACTAGGAGGCTACTCGCTACCGAGGCAATATAAACATATGTGGATGGAAAAAAATAGATTATAAGATTTCAAGAATAATCCGCTTAAGACTTCCTAATCTATAAAGAAAGACCTTAAGCTTATAAATATAATTTAAAAAGCATTCTTACTTCTTAATTAGATTATATAATACGAGTATATAGAATAAACCTCTTAATTATAATATATTATAATTAAGATTATTCTTAAGATCTAAAGATCTATAGGATTCTTAGCTAATTAGAATAGACTAATATATAAAGCTTTATATTTTATCTTTTCTAAAAAGCTTTAGTCTTAATATCTAAGAATTAAATATAAAAATTACTTTAAAAATTTTTAAAAAAATTGTTATAGTAGCTAGTTAATAAAAATAAATAATATTATAATTTTTAAATATAAAAAATAGTTTAATATTATAAAAAGTAAGACTTTTATATATATTATATATAATAAATACTAAAAATAAATATAGAACTTTTTCTTTTCTAGACACTATAGTATTTTAGTAAATAATCTATCTTAATTTTTTTAATTTATAGATAGTTTATAAAAGATTTTAAATATTAAGCTAATTAGTTAATATATAATTTATTTAAAACTTAATTTTTTATTTATTTTAATCTCTCTACTCTAGCTATAATAGTCTTTTATATTTCTAATTCTATTTATTAATCTATCTATTTTATAATTTAACCTTAATTTAACTTAGATATAAAAGACTTTAACTCATTATAGAGCTGCTAGCTTTATTTATTATAGCTATAGCTATATCTAGCGTTCTCTTATAATAAGATTCTTTATTAGAATTAAATTGATTTCTATAGAGTTAAAATTCTTATAGTTGATTTTAGATCTTAATATATTCTTATCTCTAAATTAGTTGACTTTTTAATTAATAATTTTAATATAAAGCAATCTTTTTAAATAATTAGTTAGATTATCTAATTTTTTTATTAACTCTGCCTTGCTTATCTTTAGATAGATTATTAATATAATTTTTTAAAAAGTAAGTAATTTATTATTAATTCTTAACTAGGTTTATAAGCTAAGTCTTTTATCTTTTTTTTTAGTAGACTTTAACTTAGAGTTTAGTTAAAGTTAGATTACTAAGTAAGTATATAGAAAGAAATTAAATTAGATTTTAATAATATTTCTAGAATAAATCCTATTATAGATAAGTCTATAGTAGAGGATATTATTAAGACTCTTTATTATATATAGACTAATAATTTAATATCTATACTAGTAATCTTAATATTAGATTCTCTAATAGCTAATTAATTTTAGTCTAATTAAGTACTAGATTTTTTAAGATTTTATAATTTTAAAATTAGAGTCTTTTTATATATATTTAGCGCTTATAGTTTATTACTGCTAAGTAATTAAGATTTATATAGACTGATAAATATTTTAAATAGTTTTTTTAGTGTTATTTCTATAATAAATAGACGCTTAATACTATAGTAAGAAAATCTATATCTATATTATATAAAGGTACTTAGTATATACTAAATATTTTATATATAATCTTTATCTAGTTAAAAATATTATTACTATTCTATTTTAGATATAAAATATAATTCTATATTAAAAAGATAATTTATTTTATTCTAAATTATATAGTAAATCTTCTAGATATATAATATCACTATTAATAGTTATTAAATCTACTATAACTAGATTAAAATAATTAAAAATAATATCTAAAAAAATCTTTTTCTATTACTTTTCTAGTTATAAACTTAACTAGCTAATATATTTATAACTAACTAAATAATAGTAATAGAGATCTATTTTAACTAAATAAAAGATACTATAATATAGATTTTTTAAGCTATAAATAATATTATAAATTACTATTCTTTTTTTAATATTTTAATATATATATTAAGATTTTAGATAATAAATCTATTTAGATATTATACTAGTTACTTCTCTAGCTCTTTAGAATATATATTTTTATAATAATATTATTTAGTCTTTAAGCTAATAAAGTTAATTTTTAAAATAATTAATTAATTAGATCTCTTTTCCTTTTATTAATAAATAATAAGTAATAAATAATAAAAATTTTTTTTTTATATAAAATATCTCCTTTAAATCCTTATTAAACTTTAAATCTAATAGAGAAATAGAAAGAGTAATTTAATTATTTTTTAAATTCTTAATAAAAGTCGTATAGCTTATTTTTTTTAGTTATTTTGAAATAGTTAAAATAAAAAGATTTAGTTCTATATAAATAGATAAATATTAACTTAATTTTAAGTTAGAGTTAACTAAAAACTATAATTCTATAAAAAGATTAAAAAATCTAAAATTAAAAAAAATCTTTTTTATTTTTTATAAAATATAAACTTTTATATTTTTCTAGAAGTTCTTTTACATTATTAAAATTCTTTTTATCTAACTATAAGTTTTTATAGAATAAATATTTAAGCTATTTAATTAAATACTATTTCTATTAGTAGTATATATAATAATTAATAATAATTTTAATTTTCTATTCTTTATAATTATTAACTATAATTATTTATAATTTTTATATGATTTCTCTATTTTTTTATTTATAATAAGATTCTAATAAAGATATATAAAATATAGAATAAATTTAGCGCTAACTACTTAATAATTTAAATTAGTAAGTTTACTAATCTATTTTATTAATAACTTTAAAGCTTTCTTTAAATAGAAAATCTATTTTTTTATTTAAATAAAAGAACTTAAGATTTTTTATAAATAATATTACTTTATTCTCTACTAAGTATTCTTAGAATTAATACTTTTAATTATAATAAATAGCTTATGCCATAGCAGTTTATTTAAAATAGAATTTAACTATTTCTCTAATTTTCTTAATTTTCTCTATATATTCTTAAACACTCTATACAGAAAAAAGCTTAATAGGCTTATTAAAAGACGCCTTTAAATTAAAGCTAATTAGACTTTAAAGTAGTAATATTTTTATACTCATATATTTAGAGTTATTATATATAAACTAAGCTATTAATAGATATTCTAATTAATTATTTTACTACTAATTTATATAGTAATAAAGATAATACTCTAAAATCTAGTTTAATTATTTAGTCTAGCTATTAGTTTATAGATAGAAAGCAGTACTAAGTCGATACTTAATTCTAAATTAATATATTAATTTAGACTAGAATCTACTTATAAAAAGTAATCTTCTATTAGAAATAATACTATCTAGATATTTATAAATATTAAAAACTTTCTCAATCACTATATCTGCAAGTTTTTTAGTATTAATATTTTTTTAATATAGAATAAAAATACTTAGTTTAATAAATTAATCTATAATAACTAATATAGTATTATAGATTATTCTCTAAAGTATACTTAAAGATAGATTAATAATAAAATCTATAAATAAACTCTTACTTAGTCTTAATAGAATTAATAGAAACTATAATTAATTATAAGATTAGTATCTTTATATCTTTATAAGCTAGTATATCTTATAAGTATAAATATATTTATTAATATTCTAGTCTATTTTAGATTAATAATACTTCTATCTTAATAAATTAGAAATCTTTATAATACTAAAATAATCTATATATAGATAATTATAATATAACTTTATAAAAATACTTTATAAA
>MJVA01000455.1:800-11982 GCA_001939245.1 Talaromyces wortmannii
TATATCTTATTTCTTAATTAATTATAATTTTTAATTATAAGATTTTTATATTATTAGTTTATAATTAGCTTTCTATAAAAAATAATAACTATTTAAATTTACTAATAAAATCTTAAAAAGAGATATATTTTTATTATATATAGTTAAGTTTTAGATTTACTTTTTCTATAAATTAATAATCTTTAAATAATATATTAAAATATATAAAGAAAGCTTTTAATATAATAAAAATAACTATATTTATAATTCTATAAAGTTATATCTAGAGATAAATTTTTATTTAAATCTTTTTTATTAACTATCTATAGATATATTATAACTATTTATATAATCCTCTAATTATTAATATATTAATTATTAATTTTATATATAGAATTATTATAAACTATATATATTTTAAATAATTAAAATCGTTATATTTATTAGAATAATTAAAAAAGTAATATAATTTATTTATAATATATATAGAGATTATTAATAATATAATATTAGTAAGAATTTTAAAAATAAATAGATTAATTATATTACTAATCTATCTTTTAATATATAATAAACGAGCTAATATATTTATTAAAAGTAATTTTATTTATTATATTTATTCTAGTAATAACTAGTTTAATTTTAAAAATATATTTATTTAGTTTAGATTATTTTTTAATAGACTATTTATTATATTAAATAGATTCTTTAATACTTAACTTAATTATTAAGAAGTGATAATATAATAACTTAATTTTTTAAATAAAGAGAGTTAGTGTAGTTCTTAAAGACTTAATTTAAATAGATAAAGAGTAATTATATTAGCTTAATTTTTTAAATAAGAAGAGCGATATATTCTTAACTCTTTAGGTAGAGAAGATAGATAATATTTGAATTTAATATTATAGGCTAGGTCTTGTCTTGTTAGTCTAATATAGATCTAGAAATTAAATAGATTTAAATATAAAGAAAAAAAAGAAAAAATTTATAGAGGTTTAGATTGTTAATATAAATAGATATAGATTCTCTGAATGTTCTAGTGAACTAGGTCTAGGCTAAGGGTTTCCGCTATACTGAAACAGGTGCGGTTATACCACGAGGGCGAAGCTCGAGTACTTCGGGGCCAGGACCCTAACACATACAAATTCCCTTATTGCCAGGTAAATATTTACTAAAAATAGATATTTATACCTCCATTATATTACGTGATTGGAAATTTTAGAAATTTTAGTCTTCCCGCAGCAATATATATATATATATACCCACTGCACCACCAGGTCTTGGTGTTAATAAGAGGATTTAAAGAGAAAAGGAGTCTATATAGCCTTAAAATGCAAGCTTGACACTTGTTAATAGTAAAAATAACACTTCTGTANGGATTTAAAGAGAAAAGGAGTCTATATAGCCTTAAAATGCAAGCTTGACACTTGTTAATAGTAAAAATAACACTTCTGTATAAATTGGCCGTACCTGGCCACAAGGGAAACCTGGTTATAGGGGAATGAGATGCCAGTTTCTTTTATTCCCTTATAACCAGGGTTTACTGTAATTAATTTAACATATTTACTAATCCCAATTTTGCACTAACGTATTTTATAGGCCTCCCGGCCCACATAAGCCTGCCGGACCACCCCCTCAATTTTCTCCCACTTTCAACCGAACACAAATTTGAAAATCGAATAAACACGTCAATATGCCTCGGAATACTGCAAAAAAGGCATCAAATAATAAAGAAAGAGTTTAGCTTACTATTAACACATTAAATAAAGGTTAAATTACCAGTTTACGCGAAGCAACGTGTATTTTTAACGTCTTAAGATTAACGCTTTAAAGTAGATAGCATAACTGCTTATATTATCTAGAAAAGCGTAGAATTAATATTAAATTATTAAAAACTAAGAAAATCATACTTTATAATTAGATTTTTTCTATAAATAGATATAGCTACTTTATTAAACTATCTATAGTAGTCTAAATAGTAAATTATTTATTTAAAAAATATAATTTTATTATTTTACTATCTACTATTAGTAAATACTAGGTAAGTAATTATTTAAATTATTATTAAAATCTTAAGACTTATTATATTTATAAATATAATTATAAGCACATTTTATATAAAGATCTAACAGTTATTAATAATTTTTTTAAAGATCTTAAAAGTACTTTTACTAAATACAAAATCACATAAAACGATATTTAGAATTTTAATAAGATTAGATTCATTATAGATATTATATTTATAATAAAAATTATATATAATGCTAATTATAAAATAAAATCTTATTTACTATAGCTTAAAAATTAAGAATAGATTATAGCTATAAAATATATAAATATATATAAAATTATCTTACCTTTACTTATTATATTAAAATTAGTTAATAAGCTAATTAACTAGTATAATTTATCTAAATTACTATCTAATTAGTTAATTATTAAGTCACTAAACAACTAGATATCTAATAAACTTAAGTTTAAATAGCTTTAAAAAATTTTTAATCCTTTATTAAGATTATTTATAATTAAAAAGTACCGGATACTTATATTTAATAAATATAGTAATTATCTTATATCTAAATTTAATTAATACTATATTTAGAATAATATTATTTTTATATATATACTACTATACTTATTTTATTTACTTTAGCTACTTAATATAGATATTTTCATAGTTCTTAAATACTTATATAGATAGATAATTAAAAATTAAATACACTATAGTATTAACTATATTAATAAAGATAATTTTCTTATAATATGTAAGGTTGTTTGTCTGGATAGACTATGTGGTTGTTATGGGATCCTACTCGGAACCGGCTAGGAGGCTACTCGCTACTGAGGCAATATAGATCTATGCAGATTAGAAAAATGGATTATAAGATTTCAAAAATAATCTACTTAAGGCTTTCTAATCTATAGAGAAAGGCCTTAAGTTTATAAATATAATCTAAAAAGTATTTTTACTTTTTAATTAGATTATATAATATAAATATATAGAATAAATCTTTTAATTATAATATATTATAATTAAAATTATTTTTAAAATTTAAAAATCTATAGGATTTTTAGTTAATTAAAATAAACTAATATATAAAATCTTATATTCTATCTTTTTTAAAAGACTTTAGCCTTAATACTTAAAAATTAGATATAGAAATTACTTTAAAAATTTTTAAAAAAATTACTATAATTGTTGGTTTATTGAAGCAATTGAGATGAGGCAATCGGGTGCGAGGAAGCCGCACCTAGAAGTTTAAGGGGGTTTCGGCAAATTTAGAAACCAATGGAAAGCTAGATATTATGTAATACTATCTTCTCTCTAGCTATCTAGACTACTTAGAGATTTTTTAGAGATATATAATACTAAATATATTAAACTATAGAAATTGAGATATTTTTTAAATAACTATATATATGTGTATATTAGATTATTACTATATATGGCTTGATTTACTTAATAAATTAACCTATACTAATTAGTCTTAGTTAAATATATTAAAGTAAATTAGTAAGATTTTAAATTCTTTACTTAGTAATTATTTTATTAATTATATTTAAGAAATCTAGCTCTAGAGCTTTATTAATTTTATAAAAATTCTTAATTCTTGATACTATTAGGCTATTTAATAGAAGAGAGAGATTCTAAGATATTAGCTATCTATTTAATAGCTTTTAATATACTTAATTTTTACTATAAGATTCTTTATCTAATAATTATTTTATTAATTATATTTAGAGAATCTATATTTAAAATAAATTAATTCTATCTAGAAAGTATATATTTTATAATATTATTATATTACAAAATCACACTGTTAATATATTTGAAAAATTAATATTAAAGAACTATTAAGATAACTAAGTTAATATATTAAAAAGATTATTAAAAATTAATATAAATAATAGCTTAACTAACTATTAGAGATTTAGATTAATAACTACTTAGTAAGGCCCTTAAAACTAATTTCTAATCTATTAATAGCTATTAAGATGAAGCTAATTTAAAGTTTATTAATAATTTCTTTAATAATAAATATATAATAAAAATTAGACTTAATAATAAGACTAATAAAGACTATCTTAATATAATAAATTAGAATTACTTTTTTATATCTAAGAACGATATAAAGAAATTAATATTATATATAATCTAAATTATATATAAAGCTATAACTAGTATTTATATTAATTTTAAAATATTTTAATAGTTCTAGGACTTCTTTAAGAATTGAAAGATTAAGGATTTTAACTAACTATAGCCTGCGGTATGATGAGAACTAAAAAACTTTTTTATATAGCGAGGCGTATTCATAGACTACAGTATATAAAAAAGAAGAATATCTTAGTAGTATTAATAGAGATATTAGAAATAGATAGATCTTTAAGATAGAATAAGAAAAGTTTAAAAGATAGAAGATTCTATTTAGACTCTAAGATTATTTTAAAGATTATCTTAATAATATTATACTAAGAAATACTATTAATACTAAGAAATGAGACAGCTATCTTATTTATTAAGTATATAGAAACTTATATCTAAGTTAAGAAAGCATTTAAAAAGATTTTAAAGAAAAAGATTTATAGTTAAGATTTTAAATACTATATACTATTAATTAATATAAATATAATATTAGTATAATTATAAAATTTAAAATTAATTAATCTCTAAGTTTTCTTAAATTTATCTAAATTATTAAAAGTTTATCTAACTATATCTAAACTTTTTATATTATTAATATTTATAAAAAAACTTAATAAGTATACTAAGTTGCTATTTATTAAGTATTAATATAAAGAAGTTAATCTATTAATAATTATAAAGTTTAGTAAAGTATAAGATAAATTAAAAGTTTATTCTAAAAAATATTATAATATTCTAGATAATAAAGTTTTTACTTTCTTAAGAGCTTATAAATTAACTAGAATATAAATAATTTAATATTAATTATTATTTCTAGAGATATTATCTAGATATATAGTAATATATTATATATATTATATTAGATAAGATATATTTTTTATAGAAGTATATAATATAATCAAGGTATACTTTAATATAGATTTTAATTAATAGCTATATTATTATAACTAAATATTAATTATATTAAAAGGTATTTTTTATAAGAACTTAAGAAAGATACTTATAGAAGTAGTAGAGATTTTTATTAAGAAACTTTATCTATACTAATATACTTTAGAAGAGATATATAAGCTTTAAATATATCTAATTACTATAATTATTAGAGTATATTAAGATTTACTAAAACTAAGTAATATTTTTAATAATTTAATAATAAACTTTAAGATATTAGTTTTAAAACTCTATACTAAAACTATTATTATATAGATAAAGAAATCTGCTAGCTAATATCTAATCTAAGTTAGAGCTAATTCAATATCTAGTTAGAAGGAAAAGAAAAAGAAAAATAATTTAATAACGCTATATATAGATTAGAAGTTTATTAGATATATAAATAGAAATATATAATTATTTTAATATTAAGATTATTAATATTAATATTATAATAATTATAACTAGTACTAATAAAATAATAAAAAGTATTAAATATATTATAAACTAGACTACTATTTATTTAAATATTTTAATAAGAAATAATATAAAGTAAAAAAATGGTTTAATAATTACTAATATATAGAAAATAGAAATTTTATTTTTAACTATATCTATCTCACCTTTATTATAGATTTTGAAAAAGAATATATGATTAAATTAGATAATAAGAAAATTAATATATTAGAGAAAGAAAATAAGAGAGATATTATTACTTATTTTATAGTTAGTAAACTAAAAGATTATATCTTTATTTATAAGATTAAATTATTTAATTAATTTAGATAGATAGATACTTCTTTATAATTTACTTTTTAGTTTGTTTTTAACAGCTATAAGAATAAGATTTTTTAAGAAATTTTTTTAGATACTAGTATAGCAAAGATATTGATTATAAAATAATATTAACTTATCACTTTATAAAGAATCTTTTTAAGGATTATTATTAATAAAAGCTATATAGGCGAAGTGTTAATTTAATTTAGTTAGGATAAGAATATTAAGTTTAAAAGAACTATTATTATAAAAATTCTGCTTAGTAATATAATTTTTTATATTATAAATATATTAATTCTATTTCTATTATATTTAGACGATATAGATAAGCTTAATATTTATTTAGATAATATAAATAATTATATAGTAAAGAGAAACTTTTAAATTCTTATTTTTAGAAAATAAAACTATTTATAGTTCTTTCTTAATAAGAAGTAAGCTTTAGTAATATTTTTAATTAAAATTAAAATAAAACGACTTTATCAATAATTTAGTTATTTAGTTATAGACTATTTATATAAACTTCTAAAGTAAGTAGGCTATAATAATATTAATTATAATAATCTAGTAGAGATTAAGAAATTCTATTATTATTACTAAATAAATTAGTAAGTATTATAATATTTTAAGTTTATATTAATTAATAATTATAAGTTTAATTATAAGATTATTATTAATATTATATATTTAAATAGTAAGTTAGTGCTTTATATTATTAATTAAATAATATTTTTTTAAGTTATATAATTCTTAAAGATTTTATTAGTAAAAAATATCTAAGAAATACTCTAGATAGTATAGATTAATATATATTTTAGTTTTTTAGATATTATTTTATATAATATTAGTATCAACTTTGCTGTGTTTAAGTTTAAAAATAAGACTAGAATAATAAGAATTTAGTATTATTAAGTATCTATTAAAGTCTATTTAGTAATTGATAAGGTTAAGAGATATTATACTTTACTATATAGAGTATATAATATTATCTCTATAGAATTAGGTGCTAGTATTAATAAAGATATAATTTTATAAATAGCTATTAAAGCCGTTAATAATACTATAAGTCTAGATAGAATAGTGTTTATTGTATTTATTTTTAGTGTCTATCCATGTATAATAATTGATTTATTTTTATTCGTATTAACTGCCCGACGAGCTAAAGTAATAAAAAAAATAATAATTAATTTATACTAAGTTATAGTAGAGAGATGAATTAATAATATCTTTAATATAAAGAATAGTCTAATTATTATTAAGACGCTTAGCCTTGCTCTAGAAAGTAATATTAAGATTTAGTATAAAAAAACTAGTTAGTTAGAACTATATAAACTAATCTTAATTAATAGCTATAATATAACTATAAATACTAGAAATAGCTTTATTATTTTTTAAATAATATTAGTATAATAATATTTATAAGATATTAAAGATAAGAGTAATTATATTAATAAATTATCTTATTCTTTATATTTTTTAGAAGAGGATGCTAGTCTTTAGATTAATTCTAAAAAGAATTCTAATAAAAATTAAGTTAACTTTAATTAGACCCTAAGGACTAAAGCAAGAATAAGACTGTAAAATAATTCTATAAATCTAATCTAATATAATAGATCTAAAAGAATCTATATATTAATAATTTTTAAGATGTCAATACCGCTATATTATTAAAAATAATCTTTTAGTTTTAAAAATAAACTAAAAGCTAGCGTCTATCTATCTAAGAAAAAATAAAATAATATTAAATTTACTATTAAGCTATATTAAGAAGGCAAGATTATTACTAAAAGTATACTATTTAAATTATCTAATAAAGCTAAGATTAATAGCTTGATTATAAATAGAACCTTTAGGATTATCTATTAAAATAATATAGACTTGACTAATATATAGATCTTTAATTTTTAACTTATTAATAAGATAAAAGATAAGAATAAGATTCTTTATAAAAAGTCTTAATTTGTTATATAAAGATATAATAATATAAAAAAAAAAGAGATTTTAATATAGTTATTTATAATTTAATAGATAAGCTAGTACTTATTAATATTATTTATTCTTTTATTAATTAAAATAAGTATAGTTATTAAAATCTATAATATTACTTAGACTTATATATAGTTAAAAATAAAGCTTAAACATCTAATTATCACTAATCTTTCTATAGAGATATAGAATAAATATCTATTAGACTTATTTCTATTAGTAGAAAGCTTTCTATATAGAATTTTAGAAGCTAGTATATATTAATTTAAAATATATTAAGTATACTATTTTAAAAAATTAAATATAAAAATGTTTATATATAATTTATATCTCCTTATCTTAAAATATAAAGGTGATAACTTCAGCTTTATAAATATATAAATAGATAATATGCTTCTTTTTTTTATAAAAAAGTTTTTTAAAAATAAATAAAATATATTATAAAAAGTAAATTTTAAAGTAAAGTTAAAAATATATTTATTTAAGAATTTTTTTTTAAAATTTAATAGTATAAGAATTACTTTATAGAATAACATTATCAATCTATATTAAAAAGAATAAGTAGTGAAGATCTAGCTAATAGATAAGAAAAACTATATATAGAAATATATAGAATAATATATGTATAGCGCTTATTTAGTCTTTATCTATTAATCTAAGATTATATATAATCTAGCTATAGCTATTTAACTATAAAAAAAGGATTAATCTAAAGATGATTATAAAATATTAAATAAGTAGCTTATATAGTAAGCTAAGAATCTAAATTAAAAACTTTATTATATATCCCTTAACTTTACTAAAGTTAAGATTATAGTTTTTACTAATAGATCTTTTATAAATAATTAGGATTTAATATTCTAGATAGAGTTTCTAATTATTATAATTAATAAAGACTTTTAATAAGATTACTTTATTATTAATAGTAATATCTTATACTGGTAATTTATAAAGTGTAAGCGCGTTATAAGAAGTATATTAATCTTTAAGATTTATAGTCTAATAATAAGATTTAACTATATATTTATAATTATAAGTATTGTTAAAATAATTACTAATCATCTTAATATATTAGTAATATTTGTAATTATCTATATAGACTTGTACTCTTTTTATAAATATCTTAGTAAGCTTAGTATCACTAAAGAGAAGTATCTTATAATTGATATTATAGCACTGTATTAATTATATAAAAAGTATAAGATCTATGAGATTTATTAGATTTATAAAGATAATAATCTAGCTAATATCTTTATAAAGATAACTTTAAATAAGGTATTATATAATTTTATTAATACTAATAAGCTTACTATCTATGTTGAGAGCTTTATTAAGAGAATAGAAAGTAACTAGAAGGCGATCTAGAGCTAAGTAGAAAATAAGATTTAATATAGATATAAAATGTTTATTAATTTATTAATTTATTCTTTATATTATTAATTATATTTATTATTTAATTATTTTATATTAATTTTTTATATGCTATAATTATATATATTTTAATTATAATTTAATTTGTAAAAAGAGATTCAGTATTAATTTATTAAAATAATTAAGATAAGATAATTAAATATAAAGAAGCCGCACTTAAAAATTTAAAGAGATTTTAGCAAGTTTAGGAATTAATAGAAAGCTAGATGTTATATAATACTATCTCCTTTCTAGCTATCTAGACTACTTAGGGGTTTTCTAGAGATATATAATACTGAACACATTGAACCACAGAAATCGAGGTATCCCTTGAACAACTACACGTACGCGTACATTGGATTGTTACCGTGCACGGCTTGACTTGCCTGATAAGTCAACCCACAATAATAGCTAGCTAATAAAAATAAATAATATTATAATTTTTAAATATAAAAAGTAGTTTAATATTATAAAAAATAAAGTTTTTATATATATTATATATAATAAATATTAAAAATAAATATAAAACTTTTTTTTTTTTAAATATTATAGTATTTTAATAAATAATTTATTTTAATTTTTTTAATTTATAAGTAGTTTATAAAAGATTTTAAATATTAAACTAATTAGTAAATATATAGTTTATTTAGAATTTAATTTTTTATTTATTTTAATTTTTTTATTTTAATTATAATAGTCTCTTACGCTTTTAATTTTATTTATTAATTTATTTATTTTATAATTTAATTTTAGTTTAATTTAGATATAAAAGATCTTAACTTACTATAAAGTTATTAACTTTATTTATTATAATTATAACTATATTTAGTGTTCTTTTATAGTAAAATTCTTTATTAAAATTAAGTTAGTTTTTATAGAGTTAAGATTCTTATAGTTAACTTTAGATTTTAATATATTTTTATCTCTAAGTTAATTGACTTTTTAATTAATAGTTTTAATATAAAGCGATCTTTTTAAATAATTAATTAGATTATTTAATTTTTTTACTAATCCTGTCTTGCCTATTTTTAGATAGATTATTAATATAATTTTTTAAAAAGTAAATAATTTATTGCTAATTCTTAATTAGATTTATAAGCTAAGTCTTCTATCTCTCTTCTTAGTAAATTCTAACTTGGAGTCTAGTTAAAGTTAGATTATTAAATAAGTATATAGAAAAAAACTAAGTTAAATTTTAATAATATTTCTAGAATAGATTCTACTATAAATAAATCTATAGTAAAGAATATTATTAAAACTTTTTATTATATATAGACTAATAATTTAATATTTATATTAATAATTTTAGTACTAGATCTTTTAATAATTAATTAATTTTAATCTAGCTAAATACTAGACTTTTTAAAATTTTATAATTTTAAAATTAAAGTTTTTTTATATATATTTAATATTTATAGTTTATTATTATTAAATAATTAAAACTTATATAAGCTAATAAATATTTTAAATAGCTTTTTTAATATTATTTTTATAATAGATAGATATTTAGTGCTATAGTAAAAAAATTTATATTTATACTATATAAAGATACTTAATATATATTAAATATTCTATATATAGTCTTTATCTAGTTAGAAATATTATTACTATTTTATTTTAAATATAAAATATAATTCTATATTAAAAAGATAGCTTATCTTATTCTAGATTATATAATAAATTTTTTAAATATATAGTATTATTATTAATAGCTATTAAGTCTACTATAATTAGATTAAAATAGTTAAAGATAATATCTAAAAGAATCTCTCTTTATTATCTTTCTAATTATAAACTTAACTAGCTAGTATATTTATAACTAATTAAATAATAATAATAAAGATTTATTTTAACTAGATAAAAGATACTATAATATAGATTTTTTAAGCTATAAATAGTATTATAAATTATTATTTTTTTTTTAATATTTTAATATATATATTAAGATTTTAA
>MJVA01000354.1:0-12573 GCA_001939245.1 Talaromyces wortmannii
AAAAGCTTATATTATTATAAATAGTTCTCTATTATATATATTATAATTAATCTCTACTATTATAAATTTTTTTAAATAAAATATAATAATAAGTACTTTTTTATCTTTTATTATTTATTTATAGATAGCTCTTAAGATATATTCTAAAGTATTAGTTTATATAATATTTTATAGTTCTAGATTGTATAGCTATATAATTAGTGCTTTCTTAATAAGTTTTTTTACTTTTTTAAATACTTTTTATCTTTTTGTTGTCTATTTAAATTCTTTATTCTTTTATAGTAGTTCTATTATTGATTTAGTAACATTGAAGTATTTTTTTAGATATTATTGAATATAACTAGTAGCTCTAAGAAATAATTAAATATTATAGATATTTTCTAGAGTTAGCTATTCGAGAATTATATTTATCTTTTCTTTAGATATTTTAAGTCTATAGATTATATATACCATCCTTAGATAGTTAACTCGAGTAATATTAAATTTATATTTTTTAATCTTAAAAATTAATCCTGCTTTTATAAATTTTGTTATAACTTTTTTAATATATTTATTATACTTACTAAAGTCTTTTAAGAAGATAATAATATTATCAAAGTATATAGTAATAAAATCGTTTAAGTAGTTTCTTAAGATATATATTATATATCTTATAAATTAAGCAGGTAAGTTCTTAAGTTTTATTAGAATAATTATTTATTTGTATAGTTTTTAATCTATTAAGAATGTTATCTTTAGAATATCTTCTTCTTTTATTCATAGATTATAGTATCTCTATTGGATATTAAATATTATTATGATTTGTGCTCTTTATAGTAAATCTTTTTTTTATTTCTAATATAGTGTCTTATTTATATTATTAATTATCTAGTTATTTACTAGTCGATAATTAAGTATTATTTATAATGTTTTATTTTTTTTTAGTATAAATAAGTCTTATATTAAGTTTAATATATTTAATTTCTATATATATTCTACAATATAAAATTTAGTAGTGAATTATTTTTTAATCTATATTTTTTAAGATAATTTTTATTGCTATTTAACTTGCTTAAATTCAGCTTCTAGTTTTAATTTAATTATAGCTTTATATTCTAGTAAATATATTAATAGCTAATAATTCTTTTTTATAAATAACTTAATAAATTTATAATATTTTTTTAGTAATTTTTTTATAACTTTTTTCAGTTCTTTCTTATATAATTTTTTTAATTTTTTTTATATTTTATTTTATTAGTTAATTTTCTTAATTTTATTAATCAGTTTCACTTTTAACTATTAATTTAATTATATCCTTAATATTTCGATTTATAATTTCTTTAGGTCTATTAATATAGTTTTATTTTTCTAATTAATAACAAGATTATACTCCTTAAGCCAAGTCATTCTAAGGATTATATTAAAATCCCTTCGTTTAAATAGGTTTAGATCTATCTTTATATTCTCTTCATATTCTTTAAATTTCTAGATTATTGCGACTTATTATGCGTATCTTTTAATTATAATTTGTTCTTCGAAATTTTGTACTGTTTACTATTAATTTATTATTATAATTAGAATTTTGTACTTTTTTATATATATTTCGTTAATAAAGTTTATTAATGTATCTAAGTCTAGAAGTAATTTTGCTAGATTTCTATTGATAGTTCTATAGATGATAATAATAGTTTCTTCTAACTTTATAGTTACTGTGATAAGATAATGATTTTATTAGTATCTTATAATATAACTTTTTTTTGTTTTATTAATTATTTTTTATTGTTTATACTTGTTTCTAATAGTTTGTTTATAAAACGGGCATATTATTATATAACACTAATTATCTTTAATTATATAATATTATGGGTGTGTAATCTCTTCTATATAGTATTAATAATTTTTAAAATTCTTAGAGTAATTATATTTTAATTAATAAATAATTAATAGTATATAAGATATTTATTTATATTGTTATTTACTAATGAAATATATTAAATAGATTAGTTTATAATATTAGATCTAATGTATTTATTTATAAAGCTATTCTTTATACTATAGATAATATATATATAAGCATTATTTAATATATTCTAGCTATTCATAATATAGTTAGAATTCTTTCGAGTATAAAATATATTTAAATTCTTTAGTGAGCTTTATATTTCCTTATCTATATATATTATATTCGTAATATATCTATTATAGATATTTTTTATAATTAAGAATATAATCTTTCTATATTTATTTAGATTCTTCCTAGCACATTGACTTAAGTATAATATAACTATATTTCTTTCTTTTAGAAGCATTATACTCAATCTTTAAAAACTTTTAATAAGTTAAGAGTTAGTATATATCTAATAATTTATTCTTTAAGACTCCTTAAAAGAATTCTATTTTATTTTATCTTTGTAAAGCTTGTAATTATTTAATATTATTATAGATTTTTTTTTTTAGTTTTTTAGTATTTATAAATTATTATTCTTTTTTTTTATTTTTAAATTTTTTAACTACTTTTTCTAATTAGTTACTCTTTTAGTATTGCTATTCATTTCTTTATAAAATATCTAATTCTTAATCTAGGTCCTTATAATTAATCTTATAATCTATTTTATTATTCTAAAACGTTAGAGTATATTTATCTTCATTTTTTAATAAAAGATTATCAATATATTATTTAATAATTTATCTATATTAGTTTTTTTTATAAAGCTTTTTAATTAGTTGTGAGAGGGTTATTCGGAAAGCAGGCGAAGCACTGGATTTGGCAACTAAATGTATGTATAGATATATGTACAAACTGATTACTACTGATGGTATATTTGCTATATGTGCAGTAGAAGTAATTCTTCGCTCTGCTAGTGTCTTAGTGAATGTTATATGAGGCTTTCTAAGGGTACTAAACGTGCACTGAGAGGTTATATACTAGATATAACGTCTAGAGCCTTATATTCTCTCTTTTTTTTATAGAATTAGCGTTATATACTAATATAAGGTTATAAATAATTGCTAATATAGAGGTGCTAGTTGTTCTAAGCTGCTAGTATCACGGGTATATACTGCGACGGTTATCGCGCTTGTTGCCTAGTATAGGAGATATAGGTTAACGGTTATATATAACTGTTATTATTATAAGAATCGCGTTATTATAGAAGCGTTAAATTTTCTTTTTCTTTGCTATATACTTCGCTATAACACTTTACTTCTTTACGCTGCTTCTTTGTCTTTGCTTTTCTTTGTATTGTATTGTTCTCTATGCCTTTTAAATAAGTATTAAACTATTATAAGATATATATATTGCGATTAGTTGCTTTAGCTGCTAATTCAAAGATCTATTACTAATTTAGAATAGTGTCTTACACGTTAAACTATAGCGTTACTGTTTGTGCTGCCCTTACAGCTAAACATATTAACGTTAAAAAGTCCTCTGTAAAAGGACAAAAGATTTATAATATTCTTTTACCTGTGTTTAAATTACTATTAATTTAGTAAATTAATAGTCTACTATTTCTTCTATATCGTCTACGCCTGTCGCCTGTAAAGATAAGAAGTAGATTCTGCTCTACCAGCGCTGCCTTTAGGTATTTAAGGACGTTAATAACGCGTATTTATTCGCCTATGCTAGTCTTTTAGGGCTATACAATCGCTATATATAGCTAAAAAAGTCTATTATAGATTATTTACCAGTATATTCACTAGTAGAATATTCTTATCTATTTACTAACATATATATAGATCTCTTTTACATAAAAGACTACTGCTTACCGCATTATTAAGCTAGCAGCAGGCTGAATTAATGATTAGAAGGAGGCGATATACAAGATTGATATAGCTATACATTATGCTTTTATTCGCTATTCTACTATTATTAATAAGAATAAGACTATAGTTACTTTTATTATATATACTTTTATCACTACTTTTATTATTTTTTTTCTCGAAGCAACTAGCTCTATATCTTAAATAATAAATACTTTCTTTTCTTAGTATTCTAAATAAGTATCTATATTAGCTAGTAGACTAGCAGCTATACTAGATCTCTTTATAGATTTTTTTATCTATTATAGCTATACCGCTCCCTTCTAGAGGAATACTTTTAGGTATAGATAGTATAATCCTATGCTTATCTATTTTACTCGCGATATTTCGACTATAAATGCTGCTTTAATAGATTATCTTATCTATTTTTATAATGTTTAGTTATTATCTTTAGATATTAAATTCTTTTTTATATTAAGTTTTTAAACTATTAAGATATTCTATACTGCTTTATAGGGCTTTTTTTTTTATTTTATATTTAGTTTTTTGTACTATAAGTATAGACTTTAGCTCTAAATTTAAAAGTCTTTTTTCTTTCTACTTTTATTTTTTTTTTTAGTATATAGTTTCGATACTATAGATTCTTTAGCCTTACGTTAAAGATAGTTATTAAGTATTTAAATATCTTATAATATTTTCTTTAGTTTTTAGATAGCTTCTTCTAATAACTATTCTTTCTACTAAACTAGATATTAGACTTATTAATCCTATATTCTCTTCTAAATAATATTTTCTACTATATATTTAGGTATACTATTTACTAGGATTAGACTATCTAATTTAAGATTTTCTAAAGCGGTATAGAAAGATTCTAATAGAGAAATATAGAATATAGAATATAGTTCTTTATATCTTAAAGTAAAATCTAATTAATATATATTAGTTCTCTAGATTTTTAATATTTAAAATAGACCTATTTATCTATCATCTAGCTTTCTTAAATATTAAAAGGAAGTTATATTCTTTACTTAAAATATAATATAGTCTTTAATCTTATACATTTTCTTTTATCTCTAGCGATTATAGTATTTTACTTAAAATTCCTTTACCTATTCTAAGCGATTCTGAAGCTTTTTCTATATATTCTAGAGATCTTAGACTCTTTATTCCACATTTATATTATCTTTTCTAGGTTTTTTTAACATATCTATCTATAGATCTCTCACGAATCCTATTAAGACTTCTATTAGTATTCTATCAATCACGCTATAGCGGCTATTATTATATATATACTGCGCTATTAGAATCTATTAGACCTAGTCTATCTACTTATAGCTTATATAGCATCAGAGATAGTATTCTATCAGCTAATTCTAACATTCGATCTATCTATCTATCTATAGATATACAGTAGTAAATAACTAATAGATAATTCTTAGATAGAAATATATAGTCTACTAAAATTCACTAATAAATAGCTTATCCCAGTCTAATACTATATAATTCAGAAATATAATCTATTAGACTAGATTTTTATAGAGTAGCTTTACTAATTCTTTAGCCTTTAGGGCCTTCTAGATCAATAGATAGATATAATACTTCGAGAAGGGGTCTACTATAATTAATATAGTATCAATAGTTTCTCCTTATTACTTTACTAGGGATAATCCAATTATAAAATCTATAATAATAATCTCAAAGGATTTAAAAGGAACCAATAGAGACTTTAATAATCTATATTCTTTATATTAGTACACCTTTATATATTAATAAATAGCATAAGTTCGAATATAATACTTAATATCAGCCTTTATCACCAACTAAAAGTACTTCTAATACATAACTACTAATATTTAGTTTCTGCCAAAGTAGCCACCTTATACATTATTATAATTATTCTTTATAATTTCTAATTATAGAGCTTTATCTAATAGAATATAGACTACATCTTTATATTAAAGTAGACTACTATCTCTAATATTCCAATTCAAGTCCTTAGCCCTATAAGCGCCTTCTTAAAGATTCTTTGATTTTTTCTATATAAAGACGTCTCCTTGCTAATAAATCCGAAGGAAGGTCTTTATATCCAGCTTTATACTAGTATAGGCTATCTTAGTCTTTATAGCTTTAGCAGCTAGAGACTATAGCACTAGAAGCTCTAGATCTTTTATATTACTAGTAGTAGTACTCTTATCTATAAAAATATTCTTTTCTTTAGATCTATAGACCTTAACTTTACTAATAGTAAAAAAGTCCTCTTAGACTTCTTTAATATACACTATTTTATTTATAAAGTTTATATATATTTAGAAGAAAATATTTAATTCTTTACTAGTAATAAATACTCCTCTATAAAGCTTCTTCTATAGTATAAAAAACATTATCACTTTATCCTTAATATTATTTATATAGTTAGAACGCCAGCTTAGCGTATCTATAAGATTCTTTAATCTAGAACAGTACTCTATATTAAAATTAAATATTAAGAAATATTCTATCCACTAAGTCTAACGCCTAGACAGTATCTTCATTATAGCGAAGTACTACAGATTATTATAGTCTATTAGGACCCTCACTAGATATTAGCTATCTTCTAGATATTATTACCAGTATATAAACGCATCGACTATAGCTATTAATTCAACATTATAAGTCTTATATCTAATCTCTAGTCCTTATAGCTTTCAGGACTAATAGATAATAAAATATCACTCATTATTTTTATATAACTAGATAAGCACCGCTTCTAGGATACCTCCTAAAGCATCCATCTTTAGCCTTATAGATCTAGCAGAATCAAAATACTAAAGTAAAGGCTTTTAACAAAATAAAGTTTTAAATTCCTTAAATATTTTTAAAGCTTTAGAATTTAATAAATTAAAATCTTTTTTCTATTTCTAATGCTTAAAAATCTTACTTAAAGCTCTTTTAATAAGTTCAGTTAATACTCTCGTTATCTTTAAGAATTTAGATATAAAGTTACGATAAAAGTTCGCGAATCTAAAAAATAACTAGATTTCTTTTATAGTCTATAGCTTAGACTACTCTCTAATAATTTAGATTTTAATCTTTTCTATTATTATATCTTCAAGACTAATATTAAACCTTAGATACTTAATAATATTAATATCAAAGCTGCACTTGCTCAATTTATAATATAGCTAGTATTCTCTTAGTCTTCGTAGCACCTTCTAAACCTAGATCTCATAGTCTTTAAGGTTATTAGAATAGATTACTATATCATCTAAATAGACTACTATATAGATATCTAGTAAATCCGATATAGCTTTATTAATATAAGCCTAGAATATTGCTAGTGTATTTACTAATTTAAATAACATTATATTATATTTATAATAGCTATATCTTATTTAGAAAACAGTCTTCTATTTATTTTTTTCTTTTATTTTTATACAGTAATACATATTTTTAAGATTAAGTTTAGTATAAATCTTAGCTTTTAATAGTCGATCCAGAGTCTTTAATATTAATAGAAGTAGATATTAGTCTTTTATTATTATAGTATTAAAGCCCTAATAGTTAATATATAATTAGAGACTTCTATTCTTCTTTAAAATGAATAGTATAGAAGCCTTAACTAGACTTTTTAACAGTCTTATCTAGCTCTTCTCTAGAGCAGCCTTTAGATAGACTTTTAAGATCTCTTATTTAAACTTAGTAAGCCTATATATTAGTTTATAAGATAGCATAGTGCCTAGCTTAAAATTAATAATATAATTATAAGCTATATATTTAGACAATATACCTATAGCTTTTTCTAAAAAAATATTCTTATACTTCTAAAAGTATTCTAGAAGCTTCTACTCTAGTTTTACTACTAATTTTTATTTTTTAAATTCATCTAGTAATATTTTAATACGTCTCTTACTATTAAGTCTAGCTATACATAGCCTCAATTTATTAGTCTAGAAAATATTAAGTAGTATCTAATATATAATATATCTAGCTAGAAGCTCTTTTTACACTTTATATAGTATTAAGATTTTAACTCTTCCTATACTAATATAGAATTAGTAGATCTAGTAACCAATAGCCTAATCTATATCAAGATTTACTATCTAAAGCTACGGTATATTTAATATAAGATTATAACTATTAATATCTACTATATTTAATGTATAGTCTGTAGTTCAGGATAAATTCTTAGAATCTATAGCTTATATATCTAACTCATACCTACTATAGATCTGGATCCGATGCCTATTAACAGCTTTTACTCTTTAGGATGTCTTATACAAATAGAATCTTAGCTTTTCTACTAAACTCTAATCTATAAAACTTTTTTAAATCTTACTATCTATAAGTGCTCAAAGTGCTAGAGCTTTAGCTATACCTAGAAACTCTATCTTAGCTACTAAAAGCTGCTTTAGTTTAGAGTCATCTCTAGATACAATATTAAAATTAATTTTTAATATAACTGCTATATCTAATAACTAAGATTCTAGTTTTTTAAGTTATTTATACCTCTCTAGCTCTTTCTGACCTTTAAATTTAGATATTCTCTAGATTAATAGCCTAGTTAATTATACTTAAAGCAGTTCTAGTCATTTATATTATTTTTATATCGATCTTAGCTTTTAATATCCCTCCTTAGAGATCCCCCTTAAGGCCTAGATCTTATACCAAATCCTTGCCATCTGTCTATTAGCTAGTCTCTCAGCCTATCACTATTTTTAGATCTATAATGCGGCAGAATAGATCTCTTCTAACGCAATACTCTAGCTTTTTGCCGCTCTAGTATCAAATCTTCTACTTTTTAAAAGAATGTAATAGTTACTTTATAATTATCTAATTTATCTTTATATTTTTAAGCTTCACTTTAAATACTTAAAAGAATCTTAACTTAAAATTATTTTATTTACTAATCTTCTGTATACTTAATATCTATTTATTCTTTTTATATATAAAGATATTATGCAAATTTGTATATAAATTATTCTTCTCTTTACTTAGCGTTAGTATATCAGCGTAAAGCTTTAATTCAAAGAATATTAGGATTATTAAAGATTTATTATAGATAGCCCTTAAAATTATTCTAATTTATATTTGCTACACCTCTATATTTCTTTTAGAATATAGAGTATTATAGGAAGTAAGATTAATCCAGATTATCTGCCGCTTTACTAATTTTATACTCCGAGTACATAGTATATTATTTTAAATATCTTTTAAACCAAGATTTAGCTCTTTCTATAAATATTTTATATTTGCTATAGGTCTTATCGATATAAAAATTATCTATCTTAAATCTTAGAGGATGTTTATCTATAAAGGTATTAGTTTAAGAACACTTTTCTTTTATGACTGTATTAGCGGTAATAAGGTTTTGAATTCGATCTTAGATTTATAATATCTTCTGCTTTAGCTTTGCTATACAGATTTACTATTTAAGACGTTCGCTAACCTTTTTTAACTTAGAAAGTAGTATAGAGTCCAACTGTTCCTTTATAAGTTAGATAGATATCTCTTTTAGATCTGACAGTGCGGACTTAGATATCTAAACTTATGTCTAGCTTTCCTCTTATAATATCTTCACAAGGATTAGGTTATTTATAGACTCTAGTTAAGACGATGCCTATTCAGACTTGCTCGGGTTTTACTTAGGGATAACAGCCATAGGTATTCTTCTTATATTAACCATTTCTAATACTTGCTAACTCTTCACCTAAAGATATAGAGTAATCAGAATGTAAAAGGGTTATTTAGAAAGCAGGCGAAGCACTGGATTTAGTAACTAAATGTATGTATAGATATATATACAAACTGATTGCTACTAGTAGCATATTCGCTGTATATGCGGTAGAAGTAATTCCTCGCTCCGCTAGTGCCTTGGCGAATGTCACGTGAGGCTTTCCGAGGGTGCCGAACGTGCACCGAGGGGTTATATACTGGATATAACGTCTGGAGCCTCACATTAGTCCTTTTTTCTTATTAATTAGCTATNGAGGGTGCCGAACGTGCACCGAGGGGTTATATACTGGATATAACGTCTGGAGCCTCACATTAGTCCTTTTTTCTTATTAATTAGCTATAGGTAATAGTGCGCTTCTTTTAGTTTAATATCTTCTTCTTAGAGTGGTTCTCTTTCTAAACTTAAATTAAAGCGTCTTTTAATTAATCTAAAGCTATTATTTCTGTATTTTTAAAATGCTTATTTAAATACTTTATTCACTTCTAATCTTTAGAAGTCTTTAACTTTATTAATTTATTTTTCTTATTTATTATCACTCTTATTAGAAGTGGAAATAATTTATTATATAATCGTAATTTACTAATAAATAATATTTATTTTTTAAGAGCTATTATTTTTATTCTAATTACTTTATCTTTAATAATATTATTATAAAAAGTATCTTTTTTATCTATACTTATAATATATTTTGTTCTATTTACACTATACTATTTCTTCTTTACTAACTATAGTATTAAGCTACATTCTAATATCTCTATCCTTATCATACTAAGATCCTTATAGTTTCTTTATATTTACTTAATAATTTTCTCTATAATAATTACTACTTTTTCTTTTTATTTGCCAGTTAAACTGTTAGAGATTAATTTATAATATTATCTTTATTATTTCTTAAAAAGTTTCTGGTTGAGGGTTTATTATAGATATTATATCCTTAATGTTTTTTTTAAATCTTTAATAGAACTAGTCTTAGTATCTTTAATTATTATACTTAAAATTATTAAATATTTATAGATATTTTAAGATATATTCTCTTATAAATCAAATTTATTTAACTTTTTTAATTTTATATATTGTAATAAGTTCTTTATTAATAGTTCTATAAAGTTATTTAAGTTTAGACTTAAAATAATTATAACTATTAAATAGAGAGATAATTTCAAACTCTTTTTATACTTTAGAATTCTTTAGTTAGTTATTTATATAGAGTATAAACTATTTTATTATATTTTCTATAAGAAAGCTTAATGTAGCTAAAATCTTTTTAGCTTCTCTATTATACTTTCTAATATTATTTATGAAATATATTATTATCTAGATTAAAAAAGTATTAAAGATTTTTAGTATTTCTAAAAAGAATTTAATTTTTCTAATTTTTAACTAGTTACCTTATATTACTTTAAAAGTGTTAATACATTTAAAGATATTTTAAAGCTTAATAATAAGAGTTGTGCTACTTATAGCGATTCTAGAGATACTACTAATAGTTAAGATTAGTTCTAAAGTATTACTTACTATATTAGCTAAGATTAATTACTTACCTAGTTCTTATATTTTATATTATAAAAATGTTTTATTATTAAATAATTTAATAACTCGTCACTAAAATATAAATTAAAAGTAGATATTCTACTAACTAAAGTTAAATAGAAAACGTTTATAAAATAATTAAAGTAAAAGTAGAGTATTATCACAATAATAGGCTGTAAAGTATATTAAAGAATAATAATAGTATACTATTATAGTATAAAGATAAAATATAATAGACTAAATATATAATAATAAATAAGTATCTATATATACTAAAGTTAAAATATAGTTAATATAACTATACTCTATTAGCTATATTAAATATATATATAGTAAATATAGCTAGACTCTATTTACTATATCACTTGTATATATTATATACCTAATGTAGTTAGCAGTTCTATTAGTTATTATAAAGTATTATCTATTAATAGATATTACTATAAAGCAATATCATCTACTGACGTAATGTATTATCCTAATAATAGTCATTTATAACCTTCTTTGTAAGTGTAATAAGCTGTTTTTTTATAGATATGATTAAGATTATATAGTTCTCTTTTTTGTCAGATTTACCTATATAAATCCTGTCGATATAAAAGGTAGCCTTGCTTAGTAAGTAGTGTTGTCAGGCATATCGATTAGCTGTGGTTTATTGAATCTTCTGACAGCTTGTTGTTTTTTGTTTTCTGAATTTTTATTTATTTTATTTGCATTTTTATTGTTATTTGATTTTTGTATTTTCTTATTGTTTTTCTAGTTCTTTGGTCTTATTTCTTTATATAAAAAGAAATAAGTAGAAATATTATGATTTATTTTTTTGCAATTAGTGTAATATAAATTATTATTTTTCTTATATTTATTTTTTATTTTTGTAGTATAGATTTGGTCTACTGTTTTCTTTTTTGCTTTATCTATAAGACTAGTATATAAGGAATCAAAATTATAAGTATTAGGGTCTTTTTTTAATGTTTGAATAATATTTTGTGTAAAGAATTTCTATTTTTTATCTAAATTATATAAAACCTATGCGAATTTTATTTGATTTGTAACTTCTATTTCTCTAGAAGATAAATTATCTAAAAGGGTTTTTATTTGGTGCAAATATTCTTCTATAGATTGAAAATTTTCTAATTTGTAGTTAAAAAATTCTTTTAGAGTTAAAAACTTAGTAGTAAATTCCTTAGGATTATATAATTCTTCAAGTGTATTCTATGCTTTATAAGCAGTATTATAGCTTTTTATATAAAGCAAAGGATCTTTTGTATAGAATAATTGAATTATTGCAAGTGCTTTAAGGTTTTTTGTATTATTTGTAGGCTTTTCATTAATAATTGGATCTAGTAAATTATTCTTAATTAAAACAGCTCTTATCCTGAGTGCCCAATCAATATAATTTTCTGATCTAATTAATTGTTCAATTTGAATTTTGCCTAAAGAAGACATTATTCAGAAAGAATAATATAAATGTTTTATAAAATGGTATGGAAGGTAAAGAAAAAGAAAAAATGAAGTTCTTATTAAAAAATAAGAAATTCCGGGCTCATAACCTCTTAGCAAGTTATTTGCATCAGAGGGAGGATAAAAAGAAG